>CM076571.1:364108730-364286792 GCA_034641835.2 Pinus albicaulis | reverse complement strand
AAATTTTGGCCCCATTGGCACATCGGAAGCTGTGTGCTCCTGGGCCTCGATTGTGTTGTAATTATGTAGAGTACCAGTACTTTACATAACTAGCAACAGTGTTAGATGAGAAAACACAGGGGCATCCATAAAATACGTGCACTTGTAGATGGTTAAATAAAAAAAAAAGGGCAAAACAACCACAAAACATTGGCACACCGAGCTATTGCACTACAGCACACACCTACTCGATGCCTTTTATTAAGAAAAACACCTGATGTGTGTCAACTCGTCAAACAGGTGTCTCCTGCACTTACAGACATAAGCTTGAGAAAGGTGGAATGAGTGAAAAGACCCCACAAATTCCGTGCAGAAAAGTGTTAAAAAAACAAAATTATGCCCAAAAAACCACCCAAATCATTAGTTCACCGGAAAACATTCTCGGTGCATCTTATTACTATAGAGCACCGGTGCGTTACTTCTAAGCCGCCCCGGTGTCTCATAAAAAGCGCGCAGAATAGAAACCGGCCAGTGCGGAATTACTGAAATGCACCGGGGCTCTAGTAATACTGCGCACCGGAAAAGGGTTAAAAAAAAATTACGGCAAAAAAACCACAGAAATCATTAGTTCAACGGACAACGTTCTCGGTGCGTCTTATTACTATAGAACACTGGTGCATTACTTCTAAGCTGCCCTGGTGTCTCATAAAAGCATGCGGAATAGAAGCCGCCCAGTGCGAAATTACTGTAACACATCGGGGCTCCAGTAATACCGCGCACCGGAAAAGGGTTAAAAAAAACAAAATTACGGCGAAAAAACCGTAGAAATCATTGGTTCACTGGAAAACGTTCCTGATGCGTCTTATTACTATAGAGCACCAGTGTGTTACCTCTAAGCTACCCTGGTGTCTCATAAAAAGCGCACAGAACAGAAACCGCCCAGTGCGAATTGACCGAAACGCACCAGGGCCCCAAATGCCACGCACCGGAAAAGGGTTAAAAAAAACAAAATTACAGCCAAAAAACCACACAAATCATTGGTTCACTGGACAACATGCCCAATGCATCTTATTACTATAGAGCATCGATGTGTTACTGCAAGGCCGCCCTGGTGCCTCTTAAATGCGCGCAAAAACAAAAACCGCCCAGGGCGGCATAGTTCAGACGCACCGGTATGCCAGTAAAAACCTCGCGCACCGGAACAAGGTTAAATAAAAAAAAAATTATGGCCAAAAAACTGCATTTTTCACTTTTGTCAGTGCTACAGATCTCTCAAGCACCGGTGCAAGTTATCCTTGTTTGAGCGGCACTGACATCCGTGCTCCCATTGCACTTATTGCACGCACTGCTGTTGTGCATTGCCACCAATCCTCCAGCTTGAATTTTATAAAACAGTGGACAAATTTTCTTTTGCAAATTGTACAGCCAATATGCCTCCTCGACGGGTAAATGTATAGGTATTTTTCTTGTTTTTCCATAATTAAACCTTTAAGCGGATTAGACCTTAAAATTAACCATTAAAAAAAAAAAATTGTCGCGCGGTGCACTCGAGCCGTTCAGCTTGCACCGGTTTGCGGTGCTGCCTGTAAATTTATAGGTCGCACCGCAACCAGTGTTGACGGTATCCGCACCGGTTCTGGCATGGTACCATGCAGCGCACCGTGTTATTTTAAAAAAATTTAAAAATTACGGTGCGGTCGGTTACCAGGCCGCACCGTTGACAATGGTGTGTCGCAGCAACTCGGTGCGTTGACAGACTTACCAACCCTGGGGCGGGTAATGTTTTCAGCGCACCAGAACCGCAATTCGACATTGTCAATAGTTCGGGCTGGTAAACCGGTGCTAAGGGAATCCGCACCAATTCCAGGGCGGATACGAAAAGCGCACCATGTTACTTAAATTTCTTTAAAAAGAGCAGTGCAATCGGCTATCTAACCGTACCGTTGCCCTAGTTCAATTGTGGTGGAGCAGTGCGTTGATTGAAATAAATGCCCCGGGCTGGCTATTTTTGTCAGCGCATGGCTTACCGTGTTTGGTCTAGGTCAACGGTGCGGCATCTTAAAATACCACACCGACGACTATGTACGGTAGCAGGAGGGCAATGTGCTAACTTAGTTATAAGCCCCAGGCGGATAGTGAAGTCAGCGCACCGGCCTCCTGACACCGCACATAGTGAACGGTGCGCTAAAAACTTTTTTTGGAGCACCGCTTCTGGTTTGGTCGATATCATGAGGTGCATCATATCCGGTGCGCTATGTGGTGTGATGCACCGGGACCGGTGTGTGATTGTGTTTTTGGAGCACCGACCCTTATTTTATTTATTTTTCAAAAAATAAATATATACTTATATTTGTAAATACATGTGTCATTTAGTAAAAAAATTGTGTTTAATATGTCAATCATTCAGAGACATGAAAGGAGAGAAGAGGGGCAAAAACAACAACAGGAAGAATAGTATAACATGGTTCGCCTGTGGGAGGCAAGAGAGAGGGAGAGAGATGTGTACCCTCACCCTATTACAGCAACGACGCAGGGGCTCCTTAGGCAGGTAGGCCTCCTCAAGTTCTATGAGGAGGCTACTTCCCTAAAGTCCCATAGTTTGTTTTTGAGACATCTTATCCAAAGGTGGAATGCCTAGCAACAGGCTTTCCAGGTTGGTATCAACCAGTGGTACATGCCCACTAAGGAGGATGTATATTTTATTATAGGGCTATCAAGGAGAGGGGTGGATTTTCTCTCGTTCCCTGAGGTTCTAGCTAGCTGTTTGGCAGGGAGTCAGTTAGATTACTCCCAGAGATACATTGGAGCATATTTAGTATCTCTTGCAAAGTTTCAGGTCGCTGGAGGGCAGTTACGTATTGGTGTGTTTGGTTGTGAGGAGGTCCAGTGTCTCTCACTTATAATTTCTACCATTTCGCACAACACGAGTGACGGGAAACACATTAGTTGCTAGCTTTTATATTATGTTGATTATTTATTACAGCAGCCACGACTTGTCAGGTGGTCTGGCATTTTTTGCGGCAGTTCTATACAGCATTAGATAGATGTCGTGCTCATGCACAAGGGAGGGTCAACTTCCCTTTTGCTTCAGAGCTTTTTTGTTTATTTTTTGAGAGGTTTCTAAAGACGAGGTCTTATTTTCTTCGGTAGCCTCGTAGGCCGATTACTAAGACACGTATGCACATGTGGGGATAGATGATGCCCAAGAGGAAGGAGAATCTTTTTCCAGCGAGGATATCAGATGATGCAATGGAGTTGCTAGCCATTGTTGATGAGCATCCCTTCATTTTGGTCCCTTGTACTTATGCGGGATTGGATTGGCGAGAGTGTGCCAAAATCCTCTTCACATCTGATGAGCCACCAGATGATAGAGGTAATATTACTATTTTATTTAAATTTATTCTAACATGTTCTTTAACTTGTTTTTATTAAATTGTGTAGTAAAATTCTCTAAGTATTGTTGTGTACTTTTAAATATTTTGCAGACATTGGCTCTTTTGATGGTGAGGAGATGCCGCCACCACCACCTGATCCAGGTGTGGATCCTCATGATGAGGATGAGAGCATGCCAGATATTTCCTAGGATCATTAGGAGGCCAGTCCAGATCATATACCTGCTCCTGTGGTGTGCCGGTGCGCAGTCGACGTCTTAGTGATGCTAGATACAAGATGGAGTTGGGCAACCAACTGATTGCATTGATTGTTGAGGTGGGCATCAGGCCCGCTAATTTCAGAGACATAGAGGCCGATGACAGGCTATCACGGATGTGGAGAGGCATGCCGCGTGACATGTACAGCCTAATGCGGCATGTCGTAGGAGTTACGACAACTTTTACGCGATTGACGAGGACTATTGCACGTTACGATCAAGCCACAGCACATGATGTATAGTCTACGAGGCACAGCGTACCATCATCTCATGATCGTTCACAGCCTCACGCTGTGCCAGATTTGCATGAGCCTCCACTAGCATCTACTAGCAGTCATCATGGAGATGAGGCTGGACCATCGGCCACTTGTACTGATATTGATGTTGTACTACTACCAGCTAATCCATGACATTTATATTACAGTTTTATATTTTTAACATTATTCATATATATATATTATATGGTCCATGTATTTTATGTTCATGTTAAGGTTGAACTTAATTTACATGTTGGTGATCATCATGATGTGTATGTTGTTAGGTCATGTTAGATATGTTCATTTAATGTGCAGCTTGCAGATAGATGTGTATGTGATAGCATGAGATGTATATTTGATGTTTGTGTTGTACTAATGATGTTAATATATAATGTTAATTGTGTTTTGTTAGATGATCATGATCACGATGATGCAGTTAGTGATTTTGAATGTGTTTTTTAGTCAAATATGATGTTTGTACGATGGTTATCATGAACGTGATGTTTATTAATTAATTTAATACCAAATGATCATGATATTGTAAATTTGTAATATTTGTATTTCTAATTGTACTATTTAAAATTCTAAAATTGTAATTGTAATGGTATAAATGTAAATTTCTAAAATTGTAATTGTAATTGTAATTTTTAAAATTGTAACATTGTAATTGTAATTGTAATTGTAATTTTTTAATTTGTAAAATTGTAATTGTATACATGTAAAATTCTAAAATTGTAATTGTACGTGAAATTGTAAAATTGTAATTGTAATTTTAATTTTAATTCTAATTCTAATTGTAAGTAAAATATTTGTAAAATTTTAATTGTATTAATGTGAAATGAACTTATTAAAATTTTTAAATTTGTAAATTTGTAAATTTTAAATAATTGTAAAATAATAAATCTAGAATAATATGATTTATTGTAACATAATAAAGTTTAGAAAATAATACAAATAAATTCATGTACTTTAGAATTATCATTATTTTATTATGATCTTAGATACAAAAAAAGAATTAATTTATACAGTACGCCATTGTTTTTGAGATCAACATAATTGCAAATTATCAAGTGAATTATTGATTTTAACATTAACACAATGCAAATTACCAATTAATTTAAAATACATATTATATTAATATTTCGAAAAACCCATCTTAAAAAGTATAAATATTGATGAAATAACACATGTACCATATCACTCTCGGTTCTCATGATCACCCTCATTATCTTCTAGCTCGCATGGCATGATAACACTATTGTTCTCAAAAATATGTTTTGATCTAGGATCATGTGTCAATACGAACCACCAATCCCTATCCAACACATCTGGGTAAAAAAACACTTGGTTGCAGTGTTTAGGGAAAACATAGGGCTCCTTAGCTTCATCCCACATATTTCTAGAGTTGATACATATCAGCCTACTATCACGATCTTCCTTTACATTATTCCGATCAAAGGTGTCCCACCACTTGCACCTAAAAATAACACATTGGAAAGAAGAGAAATCCACTTCAATGATCTCTTGTATCTTTTCGACGTAACCTAACGTCCCTCGTACTAGGTTTTGATCACGGTGGCTAGATCAACTATATTGATCGAACTCGACTTCCACTCCATAGTCTTATGTGATGTTTCCAACATCGACATTTTATGTGTGGAAATGATGTCCATATGCCCACATAGATGGGAACAAATGCACCTATTATAAAAAAGTTAAAAAAATCACAGTGTCATGTGTCTTATAATAACCCAACAGTTAAAATATGAAATGTAGATGTCTTAATATAAGTTTAAAATTTACATATAAATTAAAAGGATTATTACCGAGTTGCTACACCCAATCCCTATGTTTAGCACATCCTCTTGAGCATGCGGGTAATGACTGATAGCACCGTATTTCTCTCTGACTTGGTCAGCAACCCAACTGTTGGGGCATATTTTTGGCATATTTTATTTTAAATGATCGGGATAAGGCACACTTCTACCATTCAATTGTCTGAATTCTTTCCTGTCACTATCCCATTTCATCCTATTTTGTTCATAGAATGCGACCCACGGTTGTGTCGCTTCATAATTGCAAAGAATGAATTTATTGACTGCTTCAATTTCTGCATTCACTGATGAAATCAAACCAACATTATATAGTACTTAGAGATCAAAATATACATTATATCTAATTTCAACATGAATATTAATTAATTTTTGTAAATTTGAAAAATTGTAAGTCGCTTACACTTTATCAAGCGCTTTTTTTCCACTCGTTTGGAGCAACTCTCCTTCTGTTTTGTCTTCATCCATTTGATCGTCCCAAATCACCGCACCTTTTCTGTTGTCGATCTTCTTGATGTAATCATTGGCATAATAGAAAGAATCATACGATATGTACCCCTCTACCATAGACCCCTCAGGTTTTTCCCTTTGTCGAACAAAACCTTTCAATTTCTTCATGTACCTCTCTAAAAAGAGCATCCAATGACAAGAAACGACCCCAACTAATTCAAACTCATCTACTAGGTGGATTAGAAGATGAACCTGTAAGTCCATGAAACTCGTCAGAAATTCCTTCTCAAACATACAAACAATCTCAACTATATCTTGACGCCACCGTGGAATGCTAGCCACATGAATCTCCTTTGACGTGATCCAATGTACAAATGCAGATAATTTAGATATGACACGTCCTATGTCTTGAGGGAATTCATGTTTCACACACCCACGCACAAACAAAGGATAATGACACTGCAAAGTTATAAACACACGCAATAATATACAAAATTAGTTATGTTTTATGATCCCCCCATGGGATAAAATTTATTAATATAAAAAATAATAAAATCATGCCTTTGACATTATATGTACTCTTAGAAGATTCAAATGGTCATCCATGGTGAAGCATCATCGTAGTGAAGACCCATATGAAGTTGGCACCCTCACGTCTATTATAAATTCCTTTGTTAAAGATATATCATATTTTTTTTAAATCCATGGGACATCACCTTCTTTGAAAAACCATGAATTAGAGGGACCAGTGCCTGCCTCTGATCCCGTACTTTCTAATCATCTTGGCCAATATTTCTTTTTAGTTTTTGAAGTAATAAGATCTTTCCTAACAGCCAATGTGTCACTTTGTTTTGATGATATGTGCCTCCATAAATAAGATGAAACATTTTTAAATATATGCATGGGATCTAATAAGTGGAAAATCTTAAGATGCTCCCAATATGGGAGGTCATAAAAGATAGATTTCCTTTTCATCCCAATGGGAAATTTCTCAACATAGGTGTTGAAGAAATCTAGATCATCAAACTTAGGCTCCCCATTTGAATCGAACATTTCTATGAACTCCTTCTCCTTCTCTCTCTCATATTCTCTAAGCCATTCAGCTGGTGTCACTATTGGAGGCATTTGCGTTCTCTCTCGTTTACCATTGAAAGCGGATGCTTCTCTTTTGTAAGGGTGTTGTTCTAGTAGGAATATCCTGGAGAAATCATACACTGGCTTTCATAGGTCCTTGGACCATCTATATTTTAGAGAAGTTCCACAACATTTACATCGAAAATACCATTTTTTTACAAGACCTGTAAGATCATATTTGTATAAATTAATTAATATGCATGACACGTTAAATAATATCATGAAGATTAGAACAAATATTATTACAAAGAATTAAATAACTAATATGTGAAAGATTATTGTTACATTATATATAAAAAAACCAATAAATTAAACATGTAATTTACCAGAGAAAAATCCTAAGCCTGGATAATCATGTGTCGTGTAAGCACATATGCCATACAATGTAAAAATTCTATCTACTGTGATGGGTCTTGATACAGCGTATACATTTATCCCATCCCATAATTCCTTCAATTCATCTACCAGTTGTTGTAAGTAGACATCCATATTCTTCACTTGTCTCCTACCGGGGACTATGAGAGCCAACATAAGATGTTCATTATTCATGGAAAACCATGGAGGGATATTGTTATTGATCACTACTACAGGCCAAACAGAATAGTTGGTGTTTTGGAGGGAATATGGGTTGATGCCATCCATGGCTATGCTGGGTTGTAGACTTCGTACTTCATTCTTGAATTTTTCGAGCCATGTATCCTCTATATGCTTCATGGCTATTGAATCAGTTGGGATTCGCATAACTCCCAACTCACTTCTGTGTGAGGCATGCCATCCCTTCAACATAGCTAATTCTTTGCAACGAAAGATCCTTTGAATCCTTGGGATTATAGGCATGTGCCTCAATATCTTAAAAGGAGGACCAGTACGTGATTTACCATTTTTTATTTATTTATCATACCTATCATGCCCACATTTCAGACACATCTCTTTGTCTGCATATTCTTCTCTATATAGAATACAATCATTTGTACATGCATGATATGATATGTACTCAACACCCAACAATTTCAACAATTTCTTTGCCTCTTCACAGCTACCGGGAAAGACATTATCACTCGGAAGAACCTTATCGTTGAATAACCTGTAGTTGGTGATCATGGAAAAATATATTAATATTAAATCTAAATTAATGTTGATATAATTATTAACGTTCATAGAATTTAACATTTGTAATGTTCATTGCAGTGTACTGATTATATTTAAACTTTATATAAGGGGAGTACTTTATGGTAACTTACCTCAAAAGTTTCGAGAAACATGCATTCGACAAGCCAAACTTTGCTTTCAAGATGTATAGTAATATTTTTGTCTCTAACTTGGTAGACTTTGACTGACTGCTAGGTCCAAAGAGAGGGGTGGTGGAAGCAAATTTAAGGCTTTCGAAAAAGGTGTCAGGGATATGAGCATCATCCCCTAGTTGATCATCATTTTGGAATGCATCTAACAACATTGTCTCCATGGAAGTCATATCCCTTAAGTAATCATCCATACCAACCTCTATTTGGTTTCTTCCATTGCCAGCTTGTGAAGAACTACTATTGCTGTAGTCATTCCTAATTGGTGAATCTGGATGTAGCGAGAATTGAATCGGTGGTTGATTCAACCATTCTTGGTATCATTCCTCTCTGATTTTTTCTCTTAATTCAGTCTTCTCTCGATTTGACATTGTTGTGGGGTGCAATGCAAGATGGTAGGTAGGTCGTTCATCATCACTAGAATCCTAATAATTAAAAATAAATAAATTGAATATGATTAGTACAAATTATATGATATCAATTAGTAACCATTTTCACAATATTGCATGATTATAAATTGGTTTGACGTTGAAATAATTACATATTAATCAATATATATACCAAAAAATTATAATTATAATTACCATCATTGTCCCGGGATTGTGGCTAGAAGATGCAATATTGTTACAATTGGCAGGGTGAAGCGATTGTCCATTTTCATCTACCAAATGCGCCTTCCGGTATGCAGCTCTTGATAAGAACTTTCGACGTTTTGGAGCAGTTTAAATATTTTGTTCATCTAAACTTGATGATGAATCTGCATGAACCTGCAAATTTTTATACATTATAAATTCAATTAAGCTGTGCGTGATTGAATGCATGGATAAAAAACATATATAAATTCAATTAGATAGTGAAAAAATAAAACAAATCAGAAGTAAATATTACGTCTCCACATGGATAGGGAGAACTCCGCGATGGACTTTGAGAAATATTATGGTATGAACTAGATTTTGAAGAATTTTCCATTCCATATAATATATGATATTTTTTCCCTACATTTGAGAAAAACAACAATAAATTTTGGTGCATAAACTTCAATGTCATTCCAGTGCGTAATGTACAGATAACCGCACCGGTGAGTTTTTTTATTTTGCGCACCAGTGTTGTTTTATAAAAGGACACATCTGTGCGGTTAAATTAAAGGATGCACCGGTAAACGAATAACCACAAATAAAAAAAGGGCAACCCTATTTTCTTTAAGTGAAAAAAAAATAGTAAATTGAAAAATGGGCAGCAAAATATTTTCGAAAATCTAATTTCATAAAACATTTGTTTAAATACTAAACACTTTTCATTATTTCACTATTTTTGCAAAAAAAATCAGCCAGCGATTTGCAGGATACATACCTGGAGAAAACAGAGCACGAGAGCACTATGGAGTAGGGAAATACGTTCGAACAAAATTATTCAGACAATCAGAATTTCAAACCTCTGGTTAGTCAAACCCTGTACCATATAATTTCGAACGATGTGAGTAAGTTTATTGTTCTTTTGTACTTTTTTTTGTATTTTTTTTTATGCAATAAAATAAGAAATCTAAGTCTATTGTTTTTTTTTACTTTTTTCTGTATTTTTTTATATGAAGTAAAATAACAAAATCAAACCTTATTGTTTTTTTAACTTTTTTTTTATGCATTTTTTTTTACCTTTTCTATAGTTTTCAGAAACAAAAATAAAAAATAAATCCATTTTTACAAACAAAACCATAGACTTTTTTTTTTTTTTCCTGTCCTTTCTTCTCCCTCTTTCTTTTCAATTTAGATTTATAGGGTTTGTATATTCATAAGACATTCCATTTTGGCCCTTGCGTCAATCTTAAAAAAAAACAGATTTTTTTTTTGTCGGTGCGCCTTGCGTAATAGAGCACACCGGGGCGCTCCGTTATAGAAGCACGCCACAAAAGTACAGTGGAAAAAAATAAAAATTGTTTTTATCAGTGCGCCATACGTAACTTATGGCACTGGTGTGCTATTGTATTATGGTGCACCACAAACGTGCTGATTTAAAAAAAAAACCATTTTAGAAACAAACCCTACATTCTTTTTGTTTCTACCCTTTCTTCTCCCACTTTCTGTGATTTTAGAATGAGGGATTTTCAATTTATATTTATAGGATTTGTATTTCTAAATATAAGCCTAAGACATACAACCAATAGGAGGACCTGCAAAGTTGGATCCCAATCCATGTCGGCCCTTGCGTCAATCTTAAAAAAATATAGACTTTTTTTTCGTCGGTGCGTCTTGTGTAACATAGCGCATCAGTGCGCTCGGTTATAGCACTGCACTGCGAAAGTACAGTGATAAAAAATAGAAAAAGTAAAAAATGTTTTTATCAGTGCGCCATATGTAACATATGGCACTGGTGCACTAATTAATTATGGCGCACCACACACATGCTATTTTGAAAAAAAAAACATTTTAGAAACAAACCCTACATTCTTTCTCTTTCTGCCCTTTCTTCTCCCACTTTCTGTGATTTCAAAATTATGAATTTTCAATTTATAGTTATAGGCTTTTTATTGCTAAATATAAGCCTAATTCATCCAACCAACGAGAGGACCTGCATAGTCTGATCCCAATCCATGTTGGCCCTTGCATAAAAAATAAAAAAAAGTTGTTGGTGTGCCCTGTGCGGAATACCGCACTAGTGCGCTTTGTTCTCCCAGCGCACCACCCAAGTACTATGATAAAAATTTAGAGAAAAAAAATATTTTTTCATTGCGCCATTTGTAAAATATGCGGCCGGTGCGCTATTTCATTATGGCACACTGCGAACGTTCTGTTTCAAAAAAAAAAAATGATACAAATCTTACATTCTTTTTATTTCTCCCTTTTCTTCTTCCTCTTTTTGTGATTTTAGAATTAGGGTTTTTCAATTTAGATTTATAGGATTTGTATTGCTAAATATAGACTTAAGACATCCAACCGACGGGACGATTAGCATAGTCGAATCCCAATCCATGTGGGCCCTAGCATGAATTAAAAAAAAAACAAATTTCTTTATCGGTGCGTCTGGAGTACGTAGCGCACCAGGGCTCTTTATTTTACAAGTGCACCACACAATTTAATGTGATAAGAAATTAGTTTTTTTTTTTATCGGTGCGCCATATGTAAAATATGGCATCAATTTTTGCTAAAAAACTAACACTGGAATTTTTTTTTTATTTTATCATGGTTAACCAGTGCGGTCATTGACATGTAACACACCAGTGCTCCTTGTTGAAATAGAGCATCGTATGGTGTATTATAATTTTATGGCGGTGCATTTGGAAGAGAGACACGCACCGGAGGCAGTGCGTAAACCATGAATGGCTCATCGGTTTTTCGAGATTTTTTTTTTTTACTTGAAAAGTTGACAATTTATTTATAAATATATTATTGAATGATATGGTACAAGTTTGAGATTGATAAAGAAATGAGTGATAAGAGATCAAGTAATAAAAATACTGATAACACATCAAGAAAAGCAAAAAAGGCAAGCTCTTTGTAATTTTTTTACAAAAAAATATATTTTTGAACTATATGTAAGTTTAATTAATATATATTGTTTACTGTGTATCATGCAGAGCCACAAAATGACAAAGCTCGATAAGATTATTTCTGATCTAGGACTAGAAGAGCGTAAAATCTTGATAGAAAAATTGCAAAAGGATGAATCATGTGAATGAAAAAATATTGTAGATCCAATATGAGTTTCTTTTTTTAGTTTTCATTAATAATATAATTAAAATTATTAGATAACATGTGGGAAAAAAATTATTAATTCACATATGTTTAATGTTCTACATGGACTAACAACTCATAAAAGTAATGTTGTTCTAAGAAAAGAAAAAAAATGGAACATGCAAATGAAAATGAATTGGTCCTTAGCTCATCTGGAGTGGTGCTGGAGGTTAACGAAATGGAGAAAAACTTTTACAAAAGTTTGAGGGATCTAGTGGAACGAATGTATTGACATTCTTTCCACTTACAATACAAAAACCAATCCAATGATTCCAAGAACCAAATTTTATGTAAACTACAGGAAGAGTTTCTAAAGAATTGGTCAATGAGACATGTTAGACTTTTAATAGCAAAAACGTATAACAACAAAAAAGAAGGAATGAAAAAAGTAATATTCCTTTAGATTTTTGTCTAGAATTATTTATAAATATCACTTTTGTTATACTTACTTTTCATATATCAATATAAAAATTAAATAGTTTATTTTCATGTTACATTTTCAGGAATACTATGAAAATTTCAAAAGATGAACGAGTTGATATCAAAAATATGCCAGTAGGAATGTCCAAAAATGTGTACAAGAAGATGGTCAAAGAAATGGACAAAATTGCATCGCTGGAGGAACCATCTCAACAACAACTTGCTTCAAATTTAATATGTAATCATTGATTTTTTTTATCATTAGGTAAAATAAATAAACAATTTAGCATTAAATATTAATTTTCAAGTATTTTCTTGTAGAAAAGAAAAGAAAATGGAACCCATTCAGCACATAAAACAGGACGAAAAGGAAGAAAAGGATTGATATCTAAGTTTGTGAGTAATTTTTACTTCCTTATAACAACTTAACTAGATTTCATTTTTGTATTTTTTAAGTTGTTTTATAACAATCATCATTGAATGTCTTCAAACAGGTGCTAACATACAGAGAAGAACCATGAGAGGAATTGACTGAAATTGGGTTAAATATCGGTTGTGCATATATATTGGCATATCAGAACTTAATTGTGGAATTTGTAAGCATCTATCGATCTTGTTTTGCTTAGCTCCATCTATAATTAATATAAAAAATAGATCTTTTATATTAAATATATGATTTTTTATGGGGTATATAACTTGCAGGAAACAAAGTATGGCACTGTGCCAATAGATCAAATCTTGAAAGATGGCATGTTACATGGTTTTGAAAGAATGTGTATTGTTGCATTGGGACATCATATATTTTTGATTTACATTGATGTATATTATTTAATATTGTAATTTTCATTATTGTCACCAATGTATATACACTCATTACAGTTTATTTTTATGTTTCTAGATGAAAGGTGAAGAATAAGAAAACAATCAACACTGTGAACAAACCATTTCTGAAAATAACCCAAGTCATGGAAGTAGCTCTAGCAGTGACAGCAGTTCAAGTGAAGAATGATGATCACTATGTTTGGATATAAAAGCAAGGTGTTGTATTTTTTGAAAAATGTCTGTGAAATTAGACATTTTCTTTAATGTAATGGACATAGTGTGCCAATTGAAAGATAAAGTGATACCAATAACTGTCCCATTTTGTATGACAAAGAATGTCTTATATATATATATATATATATATATATATATATATATATATATATATATAGTGTTTTAATTTATTCTATTGCATTCTCTATTGTCGCTATTGTGTTCTCCATTGTCGTTCTCAAATGCACTAATAAAAATTTAATTCATATGAATATTGCTATAAGATATATATGTGTCGACTTTTGATGAATAATGAATTTTAAAAAACCACAATAATTTTGATATGACATAACAAATTAATCCAAACATCACATTCAAATGCATTAATAAAGATTTAATTAATATGAATATTGTTATAAGATGTGTCAACTTTTGATGAATAATGAATTTAAAACAATCACAATAATTGCACTGTCATAGGTCGATGTTTCTAAAAATACAAAATGAAACCGGTGCGTGTATACTTACACTGGTGCACTTGTATTCTTAAGCACCCCGGTGTGTTTTTACGACCTATGGGCACTACACAAATACCAAAACCGGTTGAAAATATTGAGGCATTTGTGTGGTACGGCTCTCTGGTGTGTTTATGTCTATCTATGCACCGGTGCCTTTTTACGACCTATTAGCACTGCATGAATATAGATACAAATTATAAATCTCGATGCGTTTGTGTGATACTATGCATCGAGGCATTTTTATGTCTATATGCACCGGTGCATTTAGACGACCTATAGGCACCACACGAATACTGATACTAACTATAAATCTCTGTGCATTTGTGTGATACTGCACACCAAGGCGTTTAAGAGTCTATATGCACTGATATATCTGTATGACATATTTGCACCGAACGAATACTGATACCAATTATAATGCTTAGTGCATTTGTTTGAAGGGATGCACCGATGCGTTTCTATAAGTCTATGCACTTGTTCATTGATACGACCTATGGGCACCGCTCAATTCCCAAGACCAATTATAACTACCCCGTGCGTTGTATCACCAACACTACACCCGGTGTTGTTTTATACCTTAACAGCCCGGTGCATTCTCATTAGACCGCCTAGGGGCACCGTGCACATCTACACACTGGTGTGTTAAATGATTAGCACACCGATGAAAAGAACATCTGTAATAACCTTCGGGCGTCGATTTTTTTTTTGGTTGTGTTGAATTTCCGTTAAAAGCTCCGCCAAAACCTCCATAACCATAAACGGATGTGGTAGCATATGTTTTTTTGACAATTTTGGCCAATTTTATAACACTAGAAACCTCCTTTATAACCTATGCTAGAGGGTCTTTTCCTTGTAGTGGGCTACTTTTTTTCATGCAATGAATTTGGACATAAATCTATTGAATGTAAATTGTGTTAAAAAGGGGAACAAAATGCCATACATCAATTCAACCTTAATTAGGTACAGTAAGATGTTATTCATGCCACAAGCTTTGTCACAAAGAAAAATAATGTAAGTTTCCACATACATTAAAGAACTCTAAACAGATGGTGGAATCCAATCAAATTAGACAAAACTGTGAATCAAAAGGAAGTGCAGACATTATGAAGAACCCTAATAAATTATGGAAGGAAAAGAGAAAGGGGGATCCTATTACCTCAATAACATAATGAATCTATCATAGTCTCAGGGGGAGCTACTCTAGAAAGAAACACAAGTATCCAGCTAGTAATAGATAAGAAGCAACATCTCATGGGGATAGTAGTTCATAAATAGTCCCCATAAAATTAGTCTAACAAGAGCTCATTGGAGTAATAATAGCTAAAATTTCAGGAAGGGAAAGAAAAATTCCTCTGACAAAGAACTATAGAGGAAGAAGGATACATGAATCATTCAATAGCCAACAACTTGATGGAAGGAGAGAAGGCAGCAAGCTACCATGGTGGTAGAGGGAACGTCAACCATGAACCTGTAAGCTAATAAGACAACAACACATTAAGTGACGAATGGTTAAAATCACAAAAATAATGTTTTGAGCTATAGAACTAGAAAGATCCATAGAGGATGATCACACTGTGCATCACACTAAAAGAGTTTATAATGAAACAGAATTAAGAAGGATGAGTAATAGAAATGTTTATCATCTTTATATGATTATATCATCCATCAATAGAAGGCCCCCTTAGAGGAAAGCAGTTAAATGAGTGATAAAACTATGAGTTGTCTACCCTTTTAGATTCCAAGTAAAGAAATTGAAGATATCTTCTTGAATATCATTATGTTAGAACAATTGAATTGTATATAGAGTAGCAATGATTCTGGAGCAGACCTAGAATGGAATAAGCAATGAAATTATTTTAAAACCTAATGCTAGAATAATCAAAATGCTAATGTAGCCAGGATCAGATTCAGTATATTGATGATTTTTGTTGAGAACACTGGAGAGCTCAATAGTAGAAACTATGAAATTTATCTTAATTATGGGTGTATGTGTGAGCTGAAGTGAAATTATTGCATGGATTATCAAAATAGTATCAACTGATATTTGGAACAAGTAGTCTGCCTATCAGAAGAATACCAAGTGTTATGAGTGGAGCAGTGGTATGGTATAGGTCCTCAGGATCAAAGTATTCTGGTAGACGCACATCAAGGTAGTATTCCCAACGTTATCAGCATTATAGTATATGTGGATTAAGCTTTGGTTGCTCTGATTATTGCAAAGTATTTTCTGATTGTAAATACTGGAGAATGTCGAGCTACATTATTAAAGCATGAAAAGGTCAATAAAAGTGCTAAAGGATCATTATATCATTTACATTTTAAGTATTATATTGAGCATTGAAGCAATATCTATTTCTAGATATAACTGCATGCCTTCCTTAAGTCAGTAAAGATATAACTTCAAGGCCTCTTTCTTAAGATCATTCATAAAACCCTGTGAATTTTGTTTGCTGAGTTTTCAATTAAACAACTTGAAGATGTTTTGCTAAAGATCATTATGATGCAGGAGCATGAGGCTCAAGGAGAAAAATTACTTCATTTTATTCCAAAAATACAAAAATAATTTTCAAGAAAAGGAATGGGATCCTTTAGCCTATCGTTTACTATTTTGATAGATAATATTTTACTAGTATTCATGGATTTGGATAGCTTTGTATTTAATTCATTCAATTTAGTTTTAGTTGAGAATTTTTAGGCAAATATCGGGTAATTGGATTTTATCTAAAATTGGGCAAATTGATCCATAGAATTTGATCAATTTGTTTGTATGAAGAATATATTTAAAATGTAAGTTTGGAATGTATAGAGTAGGAGGATTGGATAGAGAATTGATAAAAATAGAACAATATGGCAAATCCTCTAGACCTTTGAATTTTTCTACGAAATTGATCATTCAAAGAAGTTGTATTTCTTTCGAAACATCTGAATTTATTGGATCGAATTCAAGTTTCTATGGATTTTGATGTCTGTGCGTAATTTTTGATTAAATATTCTGCGTCTACCATGAAGGAAGAATAGATTTCTTGCGTTGTCAAATTGAAATTTTTTTTTTAATTGTTGAAGCATGGAGCCGTGGCTTCTGATAAGAACGGTCTATTCTAGCATAATCAATTGAAATGATAATGTTGTAATACATAGGTAGAAACAGAGAACAAGAGAAATCAAGAAGAAAGTTAAGTGGAATCAACAGTTATCTCTGCATCAATCCAGATCTAACGGAAATTGAAATTATAGTTGCAAGGAGGTTAAGACTTTGAATGGACCCAATAATTTTATAATTATTTCATGGTTTGATATTTCAGTCCAAGAGTTCATAGATTTGATGATCTTCACAATTGGTCCTTTGACCAGAGGATTATCACGTATTTAGATGTGTATTGTTTAAACAGAGCTTTGGATGTGATAACTCAATGAAATTGGGTTTAATATTGTTTTAATTATGTCAATCTAATCTGCAATTGTCTGTCAGGCATAATTTTATTAAGGTTGTTTTTTTTTATAAGTGACATAATTATGTTGCTAACATACAAAAGGGTTTTATGTTGCCTTCATTCAAAAGAGTTATAAAAAGGGTTGAAATCCATTATTGAATTATGTAATGGAAAAGAAATACGATTATTAGTTAATTGTATTTCTATTATTTACAAAAAGCCATAAAATTTGGTTTTAAATGCAATAAAAAAATTTGTGAAACAAATTTATAAATGCATTTGTTTTCGGTTATAAAATTGTAAGTTGATGGCTGATTTTGGAAAGGAAGATCGTGAAGAATTTCTACCAGAATTAGAGGAAATTGTCAAAATATTTGAATTTTTTCATTAACACCTGCATCCAGACCACCATTAGTGGTATCAGAGCAACATTTAGACACTGAACAAGATCTCAAAGATCAGGAAAAGAAATCCAACATGGATTACAGAGTTGGAAGAGGAGGTGGTGTTGTTCGAAGAGGAGGAAGACCAGTTGCAAATGCTAAATTGATGGAGGTTATGCAACAGATGTAAGCCAAATTAGAAGCAATGGAAATGGGAAATCAAAGAGATATGGATGTCGGAGATGTCAGCGAGCCTAAATTTGAATCTACAGAAGAGGGAGAACCTGCAGAAGTTACTCCTGAAATGAGATTTTTTAAATCATTGTTGGGATCCACATCTATACCTAGACTTGAAGTTTCAATTTTTACAGGAAGCTTAAACCCAGAGGAGTTGATAGATTTGATAAGTGACATGGATAAGTTCTTCGATTATGAAGGAATGGATGAAGGAAAAAGAGTGAATTTTGTTGTCACAAAATTGAAAGTTCATGAAGTGCTTTGGTGGGATGGAGTGCAGGCAGAAAGGAGACTTGGTAAGCAGCCAATAAAGAATTGGAATAGGATGGTGGAAAATTTGAGAGGTAATTTTTTTCCAAGTGATTATCAGCTTTAATTATTTATACAAATGCAGAATCTTATACAGAGATCAATGATAGTCAAAGAATACACAGAGGAATTTTATAAAGTGAGCATAAGAGCAAGAAAAATTCAAGATACAACAGAGAAGATTGCAAGATATATTAATGGTCTCAGAATGGAGATGCAAGATGAGATAAGTCTGTTGTCTCCTAAAACAATGGAAGAGGCTTATTAGATGGCCTTGAACGCTAAAAAAAAAATCATAAGGAAGTAGTCTGCCAGAAGTAGAGGTTCTTTCCGAGGAAAAGGAATTCAAGGTGGTATAGGAAGATCTACAGCACCGAGAGAAGGAGCTAGCAGTAGCTCAAGTCATCATACACACAGAAGGTGATGCAAGTGACAGAAGGAGTTTTTCCAGAGGAAGAGGAGGCAAAGGCAGTGGAAGAGAAATCAGATTTTATGGATGTAATAAGTTTGGACACAGAGCTTATGAATGTCCAGAGAATGTGGGGACAAATCAGAGAAATGTGATTGTTTCTCAGAATGAAGAGGAAGCAGCAAAAATGCCAAAAGCAACAAAAGTGCCAGAAGCAGAAAATACACTAGAGAAAGGAGAATCTTTGGTAGTTAACAAAATTTTGTTAAAACCAGCAAAGGAAGTTGTTGAACTGACAGAGAAAAACTTTGTTCAAAAGTGTGTGCAAATTTCAAGTAAAATTTTGTCAAATGGTAATTAATAGTGACAACACTGGTAATTTGGTCTCTACAGAAGTGATGGAGAAATTGAAATTGAAGAAAAAGAAACATCTAACCCCCTACAAGGTATCATGGCTTTAGAAAGGACATCAACTGTTAGTGAATGAACAGTGTGAAGTGGAATTCCAGTTGGGCAACTACAAAGAGAGAATTATGTGTGATGTGATGCCTATGGATGTATGTCACATATTGCTAGGTAGACCTTGGCAGTATGACAAATAAGCTATGCATGATGGGAAGAAGAACACATACAAGTTTTGTAAATATTGTATCAATCATACATTGTTGCCGATAGAAGAAGAAGGTGCATCAAAAAGAATATCTGATCTGAAAGCTTTGTTGCTGAGTGGAAAAGAATATCAGTAGCAGATTGAAGATGATGAGGTAAATTTTGCATTAATTTTCAAACCCAAGGTAGTAATTACTTCCACTAAAATTTCTGATTTACCAATTGAAATTCAAGAGATGCTGGAAAATTATTGTGATATCATTGTAGATGATTTTCCAGATGAATTACCACCTAATAGAAAAATCATCCATTATATAGATTTGATTCCTGGAAATTTTTTCCAAATAAAGCAGCATATAGGATGACTCCTACAGAAAATGAAGAAATTAGGAAGCAGGTGCAGGAGCTGTCAGATAAAGAATTGATCAGAGAAAGTTTGAGTCCTTGTGCGATGCCAACAGTGTTGAGTCCAAAAAAATATGGAGGCTGGATAATTTTTACTGATTCAAGAGCAATCAACAAAATAACAATTGAGTATAGATTTCCTTTACCCAAAATTGAAGATTTGATGGATTGTTTAAGTGATGCAATATATTTTACAAAACTGGATTTAAAGAGTGGTAATCATCAAATTAGAATAAGGGAAGGAGATGAATGGAAAACAACCTTTAAAACTAATGAAGGATTGTATGAATGGATGGTAATGTCGTTTGGATTATCAAATGCTCCTGGTACATTTATGAGACTTATGAATGAACTGTTGAAATAATTTATTGGTAAATTTGTAACAGTATATCTGGATGATATATTAATTTACAGCAAGTCTAAAGAAGAACACCTGAGACATCTTAATTATGTCTTAAGGAAGTTGCATCAGGAAAATTTGCTGGTAAATTTTAAAAAATGTTCATTCATGAAAGAAGAATTGATATACTTAGGATTTTTCATTTCTATTGATGGATTGAACATGGACCCAGAGAAGATAAAGGTAATCACAGAATGGCCTTCACCCAAGAGTGTGTTTGAGGTAAGAAGCTTCCATGGTCCTGCTAGTTTTTATAGAAAATTCATAAGGAATTTTACTAATATCAATGCTTCTATTATTCAAACTATAATAAGGACAAACAACCATTTAAACAGACTGATGAAGCAGAAAAAAAAATTCAGTTGTTGAAAATTAATATAACAAAAAAACGTATTTTAGTTTTGCCTGATTTTAATAAACCTTTTCAAGTGAAATGTGATGCTAGTGGAGAAGTTATTGGAGCTGTGCTCGGTCAAGAAGATAGACCTATAGCTTATTTCAGTGAAAAACTGAATGACACAAGAAGAAAATTTTCTTCTTATGACAAATAATTTTATGTAGTTTTACAAGCATTAAAGAAGTGGAGACATTACTTGATGTCTAAAGAGTTTGTGCTTTATTCAAATAATCATGCATTGCAGTATATTATGCAACAACCAAAACTAAATTAGAAACATGAAAAATGGGTAGAATATCTTCATAGTTTCAATTTTGTATTGAAACATATAACTCACCAAGAAAACAATGTAGCAGATGCCTAAGTACAAAATTTTTTTTAGTTCAAGATAGTCAAATTAAGTGTTCGGTTTTTATTTTCTTAAAGAATTGTATAAAACATATTTGGATTTTAAAGAGGCATTTGAAGCATGCAGTAACCTTGTTTTTTTGGACCGAAGTAAGTGGTTGGATTTTTTCTTGCAAGAAGGTTTACTGTTTAAAAGAAATTAGTTGTGCATACCAAATTGTTCTATGAGAGAAAATTTAATTAAGGAGTAACATAGTGGTGGACTTGGTGGACATTTTCGTGCAGACAAGACTTATGAATAGCTAAGTCATTTTTATTTTTGGCCAAAGATGAGATATGAAGTGGAGAATTATGTGCGGAATCGTGAAGTTTTTCAGTATGCAAAAGGAAGAAGTCAGAACACAGGTTTGTATGTTCCATTACCTATTCCAGACAGACCTTGGGATATGGTAAGTATGGATTTTGTTTTGGGTTTACCAAAAATAAAGGGAGGCGACAATGCAATTTATGTTGTAGTTGAAATATTTTCTAAAATGGCACATTTTATTCCATGTTATAAAACCATTGATGCTACTCATGTTGCTAATTTGTTTTTCAAAGAGATTGTAAGGTTGCATGGGTTACCTAAAAGAATTGTATCTGATAGGGACATTAGATTTGTTGGTCATTTTTGGAGGACATTGTAGAAAAATCTTGATACTAAACTGAGTTTCAGCTCAGCCTATCACCCTCAGACTGATGGACAGACTGAGGGGCTAAACAGAAGCTTGGGTAATCTTTTGAGAAGTCTTGTAGGTGAACATCCTAAATAGTGGGATCATATTTTGGCATAGGCTGAATATGCTTATAATGACTCTCCTAACAGGAGGGTTAGGAAATTTACCAGAGAACATAAATAATTTACTGAGAGAAATAAACATAAAGAACCCAAAAAAAAATCATTAACATAAACACAAATGTTTATCTCGGAAAACCCCAAATCCAAGGAAAAACCCAACCAGTGAAATTTCATTAACCATTGGCCAAAACCCTGACCAATCTGGCCAAGTGGGCCTTCACCACTCACCTCTAGGCCTACATCACAATGAAGTCTTCCCAGCCTTTTATAGGCTCCATTACATGCAATACCATGGGCTGAAAACCATGGGTGCACAATACCATGTGCCCCAAAACCACTACTATTTACCCTAGTCAACATTGACTCTACCCCGAGTCATTTTTACCTAACAATTCCCCCCTTAAACTTGACTTGGGGATTATTGACTAAATCTAGCGAAACCTGCTAACTGAGACAACCCCGCTCACTCTAGGTCTTCCCCCCTCAAATTTTTTACCCAAGGTAATTGTTAACTTGACATCCCCCTTATCACCTATGTCTAACCCAGACTTTACCAGTGATTCCTCAAGGGTACGCATGCCATACCAGGTCTTACAGCAGTATGCCCATTTACATGTAAAAAATTAACTCCATTATAATTATTTTTTTGTTTCATTGTTGCTGTCTTTGTACATATGAAATCAATGTCCATATAAAAAGAATCCATCTACCGGATTACATGGGCCACCAGCCTCTGTAACCCCCAGTCCTCTAGGAATTCTCTTCAAATACATGGTTCATCAGTTTTTAATTAATTCACCTACAAATATCCTCTCTCATTTTGACGTTCTTCAAAACATTTGATTGACACATTCTGTCAAACACTTTGCATGTAACCAATCAATTTCTTACTCTAAATTATTCCATGGCGGCTGCATATGGATGTTTTTGTTACATGATCATTAATATCATAAGCATATGAATCATGCCTAATATAGTTTTGTTCTTATCCCAACACCTAAGTACACCTTGACTTTAGCACCAAACGTTGTCACTACTTTGAATATCATGAAGCCCATCTTCATTTTTTTTCCATAGAAAATTATGCACCATCTCCCATTCGCATAACTATTTTCTTTCGATAACTCTTTCCCTTTTCTTAACCTTGCCGATGAACCACCTGCCTCATGATTAGTTCCATGGCCACGAGCTCCTACCGGTCTAGCTTCTTTGCGACCTCATCTCACATACCCGGAATCACCCCAACGTCGATTTTCTAAACGAATATTTGATGTACCATAGTATTCCTCATCAATCTCATCTTTTTGCGGGTAATCATCTTGCTCCTCATATGGCTCCTAGGGTGGAACAAGCTCAAACCATGATGCTCGCAACAGCAGGAATATGCTTTCTTCAAGCATGTAATCGTGCATACTCCCATCTAGTGCTCTGTACACATACAGTGAGGAGAAAGGGTGCTTGCATTGAGGACACCAAGGATTGTCCACATAAGAAGCCCATCGAAGGATGCATGTTACACAGTAATTGTGCCCGCACCCTTTTATCTAAGCAGTCTCTTTTGGCTGTATAGTATCGAGACAAATTACATAGAGCCAAGAGTCATCAGCATTTTGACAAGCTGAAACCTTGGGAATATCGGACTGTTTTCCCTCATCCTACACTGGTTTGCCTCCAGCCGCGTTCGATGATCAAGCGTAGGAATTATCTAGGGGGTGATAATGCACTTATCCATGTCTAGAACGATAGCCATTGATTCGATTCTAGAAATATTTTTTCTCGAAAAGGATGACCTCGCACGGCCTAGTGAAAGAAATTCTATCTTTTGATGATGTATTTGACCTGGACCAGAGATCAAGGGCTCCTCCCCCAGAAAAAAAAAAAAAACGTCCATTTGAAGCCAAAACCTGAACTTGGCTTTGATACCATTTGTTAGGAAATTTACCGGAGAAAATAAATAATTTACTGAGATAAATAAACATAAATAACCTAGCAACAAATCATTAACATAAACACAAATGTTTATCCGGCAAAACCCCAAATCTGTGGAAAAACCCAACCAATGAAATTTCACTAACCATTGGCAAAAACCCTGACCAATCCGGCCAAGTGAGCCTTCACCGCTCACCTCCAGGCCTACATCACAATGAAGTCTTCCCAACCTTTTATTGGCTCCATTACATGCAATACCATGGGCTGAAAACCATGGGTGCACAATACCATGTGCCCCAAAACCACTACCATTTACCCTAGTCAACATTGACTCTACCCCGAGTCATGTTTACCTAACAAGGAGTACAGGGAAGAGTCCATTCCATATAGTTTATGGAATTCACCCAAGAGGAGTATATGAATTAAGGAATTTGGGAAAATTAGAGATGAGAAGTGCTGATGGAGAAGATTTTGCTTCAGAAATTCGAGTAATACATGAACAGGTAAAACAACAGTTACAGAACAGCAACATCAAATACAAAAGTAGAGCATATTTGAAGAAAAGGGAAGTTAATTTTGAGGTTGGAGATTTGGTTATAACACACTTGAGGAAGGAAATATTTCTAAAAAGGGTGTATAAAAAATTGAAATTTAAAAAAATTGGGCCATGCAGAGTATTGAGAATTTTTTTTGCAAATGCCTATGAAATTGAATTACCCCCTGACATTGGAATATCTCCAATTTTCAATGTTGCTGATTTGTACAGGTATGAAGACAGAGACACAAAGGATACAAATGAAGACAAAAAAGAGATTGATTGGTTGAAATAGTTACCCATGACAAAACTATTGCAACCAGAGAAGATTTTAGACAAAAGATTGTCTAAGAAGACAAGAGGGCAGGAATACTTTGAGTATTTGATCAAGTGGAAAGATCAACCAGTTGCCGAAGCTACATGGATGACAGATACCATGCTATAGAAACTGAGAATTTCTATGAAAGAGCTCATGGATAGGACCCCATGAAGAGTTTTGTCCTCAAGATTCCAATGCAGAAGCATGAGGCTCGAGGAGAAAAATTACTTCATTTTATTCCAAAAATACAAAAATATTTTTCAAGCTAAGGAGTGGGATCCTTTATCCTGCAGTTTATTATTTTGATAGATAAAATTTTACTATTATTCAGGGATTTGGCTAGCTTTGTATTTAATTCATTTAATTTAGTTTTAGCTGAGAATTTTTAGGCAAATATCGGGTAATTGGCGTTTATCTAAAATTGGGAAAATTGATCCATATAATTTGATCAATTTGTTTGTATGAAGAATATATTTAAAATGTAAGTTCAGAATGTATAGAGTAGGAGGATTGGATAGAGACTTAATAGAAATAGAACAATATGGAAAATCCTCTGGACCTTTGAAATTGTCTACGAAATTGATCATTCAAAGAAGTTTTATTTCTTTCAAAACATTTGAATTTATTGGATCCAATTCACGTTTCTGTGGATTTTGATGTCTGTTTGTAATGTTAGATTAAATAGTTTACATCTACCATGAAGGAAGAATAGATTGCTTGAATTTTCAAATTGAAAGATTTTTTTTTAATTCTTGAAGCATGGAACCATGGCTTCTGGGAAGAACGGTCTATTCTAGCATAATAAATTGAAATGATAATGCTGTAATACATAGATAGAAATAGAGAACAAGAGGAATCGAGAAGAAAGTTAAGTGGAATCAATGGTTACCGCAGCATCGACCTAGATCTGATGGAAACCGCAATTGTAGTTGCAAGGAGGTTAAGACTTTGAATGGACCCAATAATTTTATAAATTATATTCAATCTTTTGACTTGTTCGTCCAGGAGTTCATAGATCTGACGATCTTTGAAATTGGTCCTTTGATCCAACGATTATCGCATATTTATATGCGTATTGTTTAAACAGAACTTTGGGTGCAATAAATCAATCAAACTAGGTTTAATATTGTTTTAATTCAGTCAATCTATTCTGCAATTGTTTGTCAGGCATAGTTTTAGTAAGGTTTTTTTTTTTTTTTATAAGTGACATAATTATGTTGCTGACATACAAAAGGGTTTTATGTTGTCGTCATTCAAAAGAGTTATAAAAGGGTTGAAATCCGCTATTGAATTATGTAATGGAAAAGAAATACGATTATTAGTTAATTATATTTCTATTATTTACAAAAGCCATAAAATTGGGTTTTAAATGCAATAAAAAAATTTGTGAAACAAAATTTTTAATGAATTTGTTTTGGGTTATAAAATTGTAAGTTGATGACTGATTTTGGAAAGAAAGACTGTGAAGAAGTTCCAGCAGAATTAGAGGAAATTGTCACAAGATTTGAAAGTGTCATTAACACCTGCATCCAGATCACCGCATTATGATAGAATAGTTAAAGCATATGAAGTTTGAAGGACTGGTTTTGTTAATCTTACTATTTGAAGCTCAAGAGTCTTTTATTGATTCATCTAAAGCCTACTTTAGCATAAAGGAATTATTGGTATTTCACCATTGCAGAGAGGTTGATCATTTACATAGTTACCCTCCTTATGTCATAAATAAAATTGTATAGTTGATAAGTGAGACTGACCAATGAATTGAATGTATCTAGCCTAAAGGTTTTGCATTTAAAATACTATATACAATATTAAATCCATTGGGTCTTCTAGATTGAAAGATAGGCTAGTTTTACAACAAGTTGTAAGGATTATTAAGATTCATTGTTCACATTGGTATCAAGGGCCTTTTGGCTGTTAGTGTAATATCCCTGTTAGTAGTCTAGCACATATAACCAACAACATGCAATAAAGGTGAGCCACAACTACAAAAGATATATTGGTGTCATCATATTTGAACAAATGTGTACTACAGATGTGTATTGCAGAAGAAGACGTATTCCATCTACAACTTTCCTCAACATATATGTATCTCAGCTGAAGATCATAATATAGACTGAAGTATGTGTGGAGCAGACTTTATATGTTGTATGGAGCATTCTGAGTATTTTAGTATTATTCCAATGATGCATCACTAATTATATAAGTCTCGTACAATTTGTTCTATGAAGTGTCCTTATCATCACTTTCAACTTTACACAAGTGCAAGGAGTCTATGCTTTGGGATGGTATCAGCTTACTATGTATATACATACAAGTTCAATGATTCTCAAAGTGTTCTCCCAAAAAATCTTGTACACCAGTCTAGAGCAGCAAGGTATATAGTCAGAATAAGAAGGCCTATACACAACTTAGAGAGAAATAATTCAAAGATGGAAAATACACTAGGAAATGTGCAACCCTTTGCCATTGATTTCAAATGGGGAGGAAAAGAAAGAAGAAGAAGAAAGGCTCTTCTGAAAAGCAAGCAGAGGAAGAAAAACACCTCTCAAAATGAAAAGGGGAGGAAGTCTTGGAAGAAGTATTGGAGTGTTGGAGGAAGTGTTGCCATTAATGCCAAAGGGGGGTATTGTTGTAAATATCGTCATTGATGGCAAATTAGCACAAAGGAGAAGCACCTAAACTATCATTAAGGCAAAGGAGCAGAGAAACAACAACAATAAGGAAAAGAAGTAGATTAGGCAATAATGTAGTAATAAAACATAAAGGAGAGACAGACGAGCAGCAGAGAGGCAAGGAGCAGCATTAGACCATTAGAAAAGGCACCAAAGGATCAAAGGAAACAAAAAAAAAGGCAAAGGTGGCAAAGGCAGCAAAGGAAGTTAAGGCAAAAAAGGAGAAAAGGTAGCAAAATAGCTGGACAGAGTCGTGAGCATGCAGCAGGCATGAAAATCCCAAGTCGGAGTGAATAAAAAACAAAATAACAAGCTCAGGAGACATCAATGCTTTAAGAAAAAGAAAAAAACAAAGCGAACTGCTTTAACCCACAACATAAGGCAATCAGATTTGAAAGACACAGTGAGGACCATAGATCTTACACAATCCTCTATTTGATTGAATATCGTATTAGTCACATAACAGAAAGAAGTTAAATTTGCAAGTAGCAACGAGCACCATAGATCTTGCACAGATCAAAGATGGAAGATCATATCGCAACCGTGAAGACATAGCATATCGCAGGGTATAGTATTTACAGTTAAGACTTCACAAGTTAAGTTATTTAACCTGTGATGCAAAGTGGATCGACAAGGTGAAAAGCGTGGACCGTCGTATCCAATGAAGACTAACAACGGAGATCGAAAGAGCAAATAAAAAAATTTAGCATTTAAGTGTTAAGACCATCACAGGGCAAGTTATTTTCCATGCGATGTGAAGTGGAGAAGGGACACGTGTTGGCACAGTGCAATATCATAGATCACACGAAATAGAGTTTAATCACTAAGTTAAACTCTAGAGTGAGTGAAGTGCGATCACCTGTGATTGGTGGAAAGTGTTGTGGGGCCCTCCAATAAAGAAATTCCGCCTCTTGTTTGTGAAGAATGGAAAGTAGAGAGGACCGTTAGATCATGTAGCAGATCAATGGCGGATGGAAAATCACGAGTTCGCACATCGCAAATGTTAGCGGATAGTGTTAAGGCTTCGCAAGGTATGTTAATTTGTTTTCAATGCGGTAAGGTTAGAAAGCTGCGATGCAGTGAAAGGTGGGAGCCACGTGTCGGCACCGCGCACTAGCACACATCATAGATTTTATGTTTTATACTTATGGTTCACATGATAAGTTATATTGGATGCGATGCAATGCGATCACATATGTCACAAGATAGGAGATACTTTTATTGCTAAACATTAAAAGTTGCGGGCAAGCGAAGTGCAGTGTATTGTGATTGGTCAAGAATTGTGGAACTTGAAAACCCTTGTTCCGCATATATGTAAGGGATGTTTGTTATGTGTGTTCTATTATAAAGTATGTGTTGTTTGATTGCTAAACGTATGTATGTTAATAAAACTCAAAAATTGTAATCCGTTGCATTCAAAGGGAGTTTATGTGGGCCATAACCCACAGCTCACAAGCTAAGACAATAATGGTGCATCACAGTTGGAAATATAACTACATAAACATAAAAGCCAAAGGGATAGCAAGAAGAAGAGGACAAACACACAACAAATCTAAGAAGCGGAAATGGCTGAGTGAAATATTTGATTGTAACTATAAATGTATTAATTATTTTATATTGTTTGTGATGCAAAGGCAAGTCTCCAAGGCAAAGAAAAACTCCAATTAATACTAAAATGAGGGTATATATTGTTGTAACATCCTAAATATATTGAGTGAGGAAATGAGTGGGTAGAAGGAAAGAGTCATGCCTAATCACTTCATATTTCCATATGGAATGGAAATAGCATGAAGTGACCTCTATAAATTATGTTATTGTAATATTCATAGAGAGGTTTTGAGAGTGGAAGAATGAGAGAGAGAACATAAAGATGCTATGCAGATCCAGAGTTGACATGAAGCAGATTTGAAGGGTGGAAGGGTAGCATTGAAGAAGGAGAAAAACAGAGCTGATATTTAGGTAAATCAACATATGATTTTATTGTAGTGTGAGGGAGTTGCTGCTTCCATATCAAGTTGTAGCTTGATAGATGTACAGTTGTAGCTAGTTGAGGTAGGAGCCTCCTGTGGGTTGTAGCTTGCAGAAAATAGATGGGACATTAGGGGAATTTTGAGGTCTAAAACGGGCCTCCTAAGGAAATAATAAAATAATAGTCAAACCAATAAAATAACATTTATGAATTTGCAATTCACTTTTTGCACCACAATCCATGTAACCATAGTTAAATTCAATTCAAAATCTTTACCAACATAAAATTAATAAAAAAATTGTATTGATGTGACTATAAATAAGAATGAGTTTTTCAAGAAAAATTCATTATCATTGAACAACTAATTCATTTTTCCTTTGTACTTAAATAATTTAAAATAAAATATAAATATAAATTTATAAATTCTTAATTATATCATATGTTATTAATTAAAATTTATATTAGTTAAATTTTATAATAACATGTAATTAATATACTATATAAAAATAATATAATATAATAAATGTAGGGATATGCATTGTTTCTTTCAAGAAATATGAAATGAAAATAATATATTTTTATTCAAAAGGTGTGAAATGACATTTATTATGAGTACTTTACTTTAACTTTAAAGGTACTTAGAGCACTACCATGGTTGACCATGAGTTTTTATCCACCATTGAGAATGTGGCAAGTAAGTACCTTTAACTCAAGCAATGCCACCTCAACCATTAGGGATGATGTCATCCCCTAAAATGTGATTGGTTCTCATGAAATGAGTTTTGATTGTACATTTTCCTTAGGAGGCCCATTTTAGACCTCAAAATGCCCCTAATGGTTGGGTCTTCCTTGCAAGATGTAGCTTGCAGAATTTGGGGTAGCAGCCTCCTGTAGGTTGGAGCCTAGAGAGAATCAGTTGTGAGAGGGAGTTGGAGCTTTCCTTTGCATCACAACAATAATAAGATGTCATTTTCTCCCTTTATGAGTTTCCACTTATATTCGCTATCTATGTGCTTGATGATCAAGCTATGTTGATGTTATGTGATGTAGACGTACTACAATATGTTAGAACAACACTGCAGAAAGGGATTTCTTTAAGATACATATATACATACTTACACGATAAAAAACGAGGCATTTATCATATACGTAGACTTAAAAAAATACCCAAACCAATGCACAAAACAAACGAAATACAACCCACGAAATTCTTCGTGGAGGGTCCCACCATAATCTCCGACCAATCAACGGACAGTCGCACTTCACATTCCCTGCAACTTGACCTTCAAATGTTAAACGTTAAGCTTCAAATTCTGCGTGGTGCGATTTTGCATTGCGTGAACATGTGGGTTCCTGCACTTCGCATCACAAACTTGTTAGCTTCCCTTGCGATGGCTCTTAATGTTAAACCTTAAATTCTACTCGATGTGATGTTGCGTTGTGTCGACACGTTGTTTCACGCACTTCGCATTGCAGTTTTTTTTAATTCCCTTGCGATCGATCTCAACTTTAAACCTCACAAATTGCGATTTGTGATCGCCGCTATCAACTTCCACCGTTTGATCTCAAATAGATCTGACGACCTGCACTATTTCTCCTTCGTACCAATTTGCATCGCAAACTAAATCCTTTAACCTGCGAACCCCTATTGTTGTTTCTTATTCTTTGCGATGTGCAATAATGTTTGGCTGTGATGTGTGTTTATCACAATTGATCAACTTTGCATTGAAGGTCCTCCTCAAACCTCGAAGTTTGATTGGGGTTTGTTCTACGGTCAACACAATACGTAGTTTAACAAAGGAAATGTAAGATTAAGGCCTTGACACACCTGCAATCTGATTGTTGTTCTCATTGTGTGTCTTTAATACAAGAATTCGACTTCAATAAAGATTCAAAGGATTAATTTCAAACATGGAGCCCGATGAAGCAGCAAAACACTTAGATATTATTCGGAAAATAAAATGTTGTTTAGAATATAGATATCCCAATCAAAATACAAAAAATTTAGATAATCTAGAAAATGGAAAACAGAGAGCCAAGCCCTCTAACAACTGGTTTTTACATTCATTTCTTCTTCTTTATCTCTCCTTTCTCTCGACAGATGGAAGAACCCTGCAATGGTGGATTTGGTTCCATTTTATCCTTCTCCAAAATCCCCATTTTGTTGGGAAAGTGTCATTCATTTTCCAAAACAGTTTGTTCAGTTTATTCAACTAAATTGTCAACTAATCCTAAATTAACCATTCTTTTATTATGAAAATCACATTGGCTGAGTTAGCCCAAATTAAACTTAAACGAAATAATTTAAAACAATGAAAGATAAAGTCTTCAAATGCTTAGGACTGCTAGCCCTCTTTCCAAGCCACAATGTGTAACCAACTTTGTCACATTGTTGGCTCTATCTTAATGCTCCTACATCAGGCTCCCAGGGTAAATTAAATTCATGGCTCCTGTCCATGAGCTCTTCAATAGAATACCCTGCGCTTTGAATCTGGGAAACATCCAGCCAAGAATAGTCCTCCAGAGGATGGTCCTTCCATTTGACCAAATATTTCATATTGTATTTGTTTCATGTCTTCTTGGCCACTTGTGTGTGAAAAATATGTTCAATCTCCAAAGTTTGTGCTGGAGGAATTTGTTTACTCCATGCTTTCCCTTCATCCCGGGTGTCCTGTGTTTGTCCCTTTGAAATTTTGCCTTCATCAACAAAAATATATGGCTATAGATCTGCCACATTAAATATGGGTGAGATTCCTACAGTTGGAGGTAACTACGACTCATAAGAATTTGCAGAAAACTTCCGAAGAATTCTACAGGGCCCGATATTTTTCATCTTTAATTTGTTGTATTCGCATTTAGGAAACCTCTCCTTATGAAAATGTGTCAGTACCAAGTCTCCTACTTCAAGTTTTACCAACCACCTTTTAAATCTGCTCATTGTTTATACTTTTGGCTATTGTCTTATAGTTTCAACTTGACTTGTTCATGTAGATCGCTGACTGCTTTTGCAAAATCTTCCCCATCAACACTCCTGGGTTCTAACTGACACAAATCCCACAAATCAAATACTCCACGTGGGTACATTCCATATAGGATTTGGAAAGGACTTATGCATGTGCTTCTTTTGGGCGAGTCATTGTAAGCAAACTCCGCTTGTGCAAGCACGCGATCCCATTGTATTGAATTTTCACCAACCAGACTCCTTAGTAGATTTCCTAGACTCCTGTTCACAACTTCAGTTTTCCCATTTCACTATGGATGGTAAGAAAAACTGAAATTTAGATTGGTGTCTAACATCTTCCACAATGTTCGCCGGAAATGGCCTGTGAACTTTACATCCCTGTTCGAGATGATGGACTTCGGAAAGCCATGTAATATGACTATCTATATAAAGAACAAATGTGCTACATGTGTGGCAACACTTTTATTTCTAAATGGAATGAAATGTGCGATTTTGGTGAAACGATCCACCACCACCACAATGATGGAACCGAATCCCCTCTAAAGGGTGTATATAGTCCCGCATTCTGACTGCATCCCTTTGCATGCTGACACACTATACATCTGATTACAAACCTCTGTACATCCCTTCGCATTCTTGTCCAATAGTAAAAGTGGCTCAGCTAATCCAAGGTCTTATCTATACCAAAATGTCTGGGAAAACCTCCACAGTGCTTTTCCTAGATTAATTTCTCTCACATAGAACATTCTAGAATACAGAACTGTCCTCCTTTGAACAAAAACCCCTCCTGTGTGTTATAATCCAACCATGGACTATTATCCCTCAATAGTGGGTTTTGGAAAGCTTCATAAGCCTCCTTAAAATATGCATACAGTTCATACAAGTATTTGAGATGTTCAAATCCCAATACTTGCACTGCACTTTCTTGAAAGATCAGATTCCTCCTACTCAAAGCATCTACCACTTTGTTGGCCTGACCACTGATATGTTTAAAAAAAAATGTGAAACTCAGCATGTGCTCCACCCACTTCGCGTGTTTATGATTTAGCTTATGCTACTGCATAATATATTGTAACATAGAATTATCTTAAATTAATAGAACAAACTCATTAGCCAGCAAATAATGTCTTCAATGCTTCAATCCCTCGAGGGCTGCATAAAACTCTTTGTCATAAGAGGTTTACTTCTTTATGCTCTCATTTAACTTCTCGCTAAAGTATGCTACTGGCTTATCTTCTTGGCTGAGTACTGCACCAATGGCTGTCCCAATGGCATCACAACGAACATGGAAAAGTTTGTTGAAATCTGGCAACTTTAGGATTGGTTTTTTTGTAATCTTCTTCTTCAAAAACTGGAAACTCCTCTCAGCATATTATGTCCAATAAAAATTTTGAATCGCCTTCTTAATGGTATCTAACATAGGTGCACAAATACTGCTAAATTTCTTAATGAACTTCCGATAGAAGCTTGCTAATCCATGAAAAATTCTGTCTTCAAACAAACACTTGGGAGAAGGCTAGTTAACTATGGTTGAAACCTTCTCTGGATCCATGTTCAATTCATTCACAAAAATTAAAAAACCTAGATAAATCAATTCCTTTTTTCAAAAGGAATTTTTTTTCAAATTCATTAACAACTTATTCTACTGCAATTTTTCTTGCACATACTGACATGCTGTAAATGTTCTTCCCTCGCCTTGCTAAAAATAAGTATATCATCCAGATATACAATCACAAACTTACCAATGAATTCCTTCAAGATCTCATTCATCAAGCGCATGAATGTGTTGGGTGCATTGCTCAATCTAAAATGAATGACCAACCACTCGTACAAACCTTCATTGGTCTTGAAAGTTGTCTTCCATTCGTCACCTTCTCAGATCCTGATCTGGTGATAGCCGCTCTTCAAATCTATCTTTGAAAATTACGCTGATCCACTCAGAAAATCCATCATATCATCCATTCGAGGTAAAGGAAACCTATACCTAATGCTAATCTTGTTTATCACACGAGAATATGTGCACATCCACCATTCACCTCCTTTCTTGGGAGCTAAAACAATTGGAACAGCACAAGGGCTCAAACTCTCCTGAATCATTCCTTTATCCAACAACGCTTGCACTTGCTTCCTTATCTCCTCATTGTCCTTAGGAATCATTTGGTAAGCAGCCTTATTCGACAAACTAGCTCCTAGAATAAAATCAATGTGGTGACTAATGCTCCGCTTTGATGGTCATTTATCTGGTAGATCATCTACCACAATATCATTAAACTCTTGCAGCATGTCCTATATTTCCACAGGAAAAGAAAAAATTTATGTATCCATTAATATTACTCTTGGCCTTAACAAAACTCCATAATTAACTTCATTCTCCTCAATCTATCGCAGAAAATACTTCCCTCCTATCAGCAATGTCTTTGTACCACTAGTTTCCTTAGTCTCTTCTTCTTTCATGGGAACTAGTGTATGCTTTATCCCATCCTTCACAAATCTATAACAATTATTCTCCCCCTCATGGATGGCCTTTATATCATATTTCCATGGTATTCCAAGCATAATATGGCACACGTCCATAGGCATAATATCACAAGTTACCTTGTCTTTGTACTTGCCAATGTGAAACTCCACCTCACACTACTCATCAACTAGTAGTTGGTGTCCTTTCTGCAACCAAGACACCTTATATGGAGTCAGATGCTTTGAATTCTTCAAACCCATTTTCTCCACCATATCAGTGGCTACCAGGTTGTCCCAATTTGCAGCATTTTCCATGTGACTTACACATAGTTTAGAACAATTATTTCCTCTATGTCAGGTCAGCCACCTCCTTGGATGGTTTTATTAAAACCTTGTTCAACACCGAGGCTTCTCCTATCTCAGGCACATTCTCCACTTCTGGTGGTGATGCCTCTGCTTCATCAATTTGAGGAACATATGCTCCTCTCCATCCAGCTGGTTCATTCTCATGACATTCAAAAGACATGTGTCCCCATTTGTGACACTTGTAACACTAGTAGTTATTTCCCCTACCTCTGCCATTAGCTCTTCCTCGCTGGTATGGACTTCCACCTCTGGTGTTACCTTCTTTCTCAATCTCTCCTGAAGTATTCAAACTGCTGCTTTCTTCATTACTATTGGCAGTTCTACCTCTGCCATAGGACTGTCCTCTTCCTCTTTCAGAACCACGTCCTCTTCTTGCATTCTGCTTCCTGGCAATCTTTTCCTCTGCCTTCAAAGCACACTGGTATGACTCCTCTATATTTTTTGGGGAAAGAATATTGATTTCATCGAAGATGTCCATATAAATAACATTTACAAATATGGCTATCTTATCAGGGTTATCTTCACAATACCCATCCCTTAAGTTCAATTTATAGAACTATTGTGTATTCCCTTATAGTCATTGTTCTCTGTCTCAGGTTCTGGACTTTCCTATAAAGGGAAACTTGGTAATCTTTAAGCAGGAACTTGTTTTTCATTTTTGCAATCATCCTGTCCCAACTCCTAATCAAAGTCTTGTTCAGTCTTCTCCTCTCTGCCTACAAACTATCCCACCATAGTGCGGCATGCCCTTTCAACTCAGTGACAACAAACCTGATATTCCTATCCTCATTAATTTCCTCATATTAAAAGTATTTATCCAACTCACTTGTCCAGTAAAGAAGTGCTTCCATGGATAAAATACCATCATAATTGGAGAGCTCTAGTTTTGGCTTGCTGCTTGCCATCAAAACAGATCTCAGTAATATGAGTTCTAGTGGCTCTTTCTCTTGTTCACCCGGTTGTGCCTCTGGCTCCTCATCTTCACTATCATATCCATTTTCTGGGTCCCTACACATTCCTGCTTCTAGTGCTACTAAATGTGCTGACAGTACTCTAATCTCTTTGCGCAGCCCTTCATCTATGGCTCCTCTTGCAGCTCTTCCTCAGTCTCTTCTCCCTGCTTCATCTCTTCCCCAACCTCTTCTTCCTACTTCCATCCTTACTTAGGAATAAAACTCACTCTGATACCACTTGATGCAGACCTGTTGCAGTATGTCAGAACAACGCTGCGGAAAGGGAGTTCTTTAAGAAACATACATACATACTTATGTGATCAACAATAGGGTGTTTATCATATACGCAGACTTAAACAAATGCCCAAACTAACACACCAAAAAAATGAAATACAACCCGTGGAATTATTACTGGAGGGTCCCACCGTAATCTCTGACCAATCAACAGACAATCGCACTTCTCATTCCCCGCAATTTAACCTTGAAACATTGAGAATTAAACTTTAAATTCTGCACGGTGTGATGTTGCACTACATCGACATGTGGCTTCCTACACTTCACTTCGCAAACTTTTTAACTTCCCTTGCGATGGCTCTTAACGTTAAACCTTAAATTTTGCACGATTCGATGTTGCGCCGCGTTGACAAGTGGTTTCACACACTTTGCATTGCAAAATTTTTAACTTCCCTTGCGATGGCTCTTAATGTTAAACCTCACAAGTTGTGATTTTCGATCGTCATTATCAACTTCCATCATTATATCTTGGAGAGATCCGATGACCTGGGCTATTTCTCCTCCGTAGCAATTCACATCACAAACTAAATCCTTTAAACTGCAAACCTTTATTGTTGTTTCTTATTCTTTGCGATGTACAATAAATTTTGGCTGTGACATGCGATTATCACCGTTGATCAACTTCTCATCGATGGTCCTCATCAAACCTCCAAGTTCAAATGGGGTTTGTTTTTCAGTCAACACAATACGCAGTTTAATAAAGGAAAATGTAAGATTAAGACCTTGTCATGCCTGCAATCTAATTGTTGCTCTCATTGTGTGTCTTTAATACAAGCATTCGAATTCAATAAAGATTCAAATAATTAATTTAAAATAAGGAGCCCGATGAAGCACCAAAACACTTAGACATTATTCGGAAAATAAAATGTTGTTTAAAACACAGATATCCCGATCAACAGACAAAACACTTAGATAATATGGAAAATGGAAAACACAGAGCCAAGCCCTCTAACTTCTGGTTTTTACATTCACTTACGCTTATATATCTCTCCTTTATCTCGACGGATGGTAGAACCCCACAATGGTGGATTTGGATCAATTTTATCCTTCTCCAAAATCCCCATTTGGTTGGGAAACTATCATTCAATTTCCAAAATATTTTATTCAACTTATTCAACTAAATTATCAACTAATCCTAGATTAACCATTCTTTTATTATGCAAATTGCATTGGTTGAGTTAGCCCAAATTAAACTTAAAAAAAAATACTTTAAAAACAAAGAAATTCAAAGTATTCAAATGCTTAGGTCTGCTAGCCCTCTTTCCAAGCCACAACATGTGACCAACTTTGTCACATTGCTGGCTCTACCTTAATGCTCCTGCATCATTATGTTTTAATCTATTTAATTACTTTTTTTCCACACATTATGTTTTTTGATCCATTATGTATTAAGCTGACTATGAAATGAAAGTGTAAATGAGTTGAATGAAAATTTTTTAAATGTCCATGAATGTATTAAACTAATTCACCACCCCCCCACCACCCTCTCAGTTTAAATAAGGGTTCATCATCTTCAAAATTCTTTCGAGAGAGAGGAGAAGCTTGCAAAGACACTAAGGGGCCTCCTTGCTGAGGATATTTGAGCACCATAGGTCAGAGGATTCTATGCAAGTGCTTTTAGTAATTTATTGTATTCTTCTACCACCACCAGTCAATAAAGGGAGTCTTTTTCCATTATTTTGTTGACTTGTTTGATCCAGATAGATATTGGTGGCCACCCGCCTATTCCACTTCGGGCTCAACCATTGTTTCTTTCAGTCTTTTAGTTTCTTTAATTTTATCACAGTTTACTATTTTTAGAAATTTTTTCGGGTCCTTAACTTCCAAAGCCATTTTGAGGCCCTAAACGACGTTTTTTTGAAACTATGGGAGCAAAAACAAAGTTCATATGATGTTTCTCACATAAAAACTTGTATTCCTAGGACATATATTTCTAACGGGGTATTTTTTGTGTCAAACGGAGATTGTATGCCAAATTTACCTCCCTCAGAAGATTGATGTACCAATTTACCCAAACGGGGCCCATAGTTCTCGCGCTTCATCTCCTAGAGTTAGGTTTTTAGATGTTTAGGTTTTTCCATTCATTCTCAATAATAAATAGGCCCTTGAGCCTCATTCTAACACAGTTTAGAGGCCTATATCCACCACATCTCTCCTCAAAGATAAGCTACCAGTTCCCTAGCTAGTTTATTTACATTATGTATGTAAGCATATTTCAGTTATTTGTTATTAATGAAATGAAGTTTTACTTCTGTTGCATCTCTACTTTTATGTGTATCTCTGTATTTCATTGTGTTCCTGCATAAATCTGGATCAGTGATATCAGAGCACTCTTCTCTTTCTCGATCCTTCTTTCCATGTCCCCAACAAGGTTTGGGTATAAGGATTTAGGACTCTATCTGGTTGAACCTTTGCAAGATCAACCTCGCAAACCTCGACGATCGTGCATGGGGGAAGAAAATAAATATGAGGGAGCAGGAAATCCTATCAAAATATTTCTTGAGGAGGCCCTCGAGAAACAAAGGAATTCCATGATGGATAACTTTGCCTAGATCCTTCAAACACTACCCACCCACAACGCATCTACATATAGAAGTCACTCTGGAGGCGCCACTCCTTTTAAGGTACAATTAAACTTTGACATTTCCATATATGAGGGCTAGATAGATGCAAACACCATAGATAGATGGTCAAATCTATAAGAAGGATATTCTTGGTTCATGACCTTTCCGATCGGGACAAGATTATTTTTGCACTACTCAAAGTCGTCCCCCATGTCAAGAACTGGTGGGAAACCTGCTGTGAGAAAAAGGACAAGGGGGAACCCTCTCTGTTCTCAGCCGTACCCACATGGAATTATTTTCGTGACACCATCAAGGAAAAATATTATCCCTTGGGGAGCTATGAGGACAATTACATACAATGGACTACACTGCAGAAGCAAAGGGATCAAGATGTGCACAAAGTTGGGTATCAAATATTCGGAGAAAAATTTGGTGCAGAAGTACTGTAGTTGTCTGCACAGATACATTTAGGAGGAAATGGAGTGCCTCGACATCTCCTCTCTTGGTACGAAATATCGATATGCTACCAAGATTGAGAAGAAATTCAAACAAAAGAAGTGAGACTTTGGAAAGCAAGGGAAAGGTGCCCCCAAAAAACATAATAAAGGAAAAAGCCAAGGCATGGTGGCCCAAGACAACCTACCAAAGCTTCAAGAAAAAAAAAACAACGCGAAGCCGAAGAAGGACACGAGTAAGTGGTGTGAGTTCCATAAGAGCTCCACTCACAACAAAACTGAGTGTCGAGCCAAGAAATCACTGGTGACTGAGATGAAGGCTTATGAATCAGATGCATGCTCCAACTCTGAATCAAAACCCGAAAAGGGGAATGAAAACGGGAAGCATATTATTGATGCAGAGCTCAACGCCATCCTTGCCACCACAAAGATCTAGAAGGAGGAACCAAAAGATCCAAAGGAGGAATGTCTCTTCCACTTCCATATGCGGGTAAAGGGTTCCCTGCTATAGTTCATTTTCGACAATGGGAGCCAAAAAAAACTCATTTCAACAGAGATCATGAAGCAGTTGGGCTTGCCAACCATAACGCATGCACAACTGTACACCATTAGGTGGCTTCACCAAGGGTGGGATCTCCACGTCAGCCAACAATGTCGCCTTCCCTACAACATCAATTCCTTCATATATGAGGTGCTACGTGACATTGATCCTCTTCATTTTTGTGATGTATTATTAGGCCAGCCATACTTTTGGACGCGACATGCTATGTATGAGTCTTGAACTTGTGTTGTTATTGTTATTTTTGGTAACAAGTTGTACAGGATACCAGACATACAACCGCCTACCAGTATCTCTTTGGTTAATGCAAAACAATGGAGTAATCTCATTTCCAAAACTGGGAAATTTTTTTTCCTGGTGATCCGGCCTCAAGGAAAGAAGAATACTGTGGCCATGACCTTCAAACAGGGATCCTCTGCACGACAACAATAAATTAACAAGGTCGCGTAGGAGTATAGGGAAATCTTCACCTCACCCGCGGGGGTTCCTATACATTATCAGGCCAACCACCCCATCGATCTGACTCCACGTGTGCCACCTCCCAATGGACCGATCTATTGGCGCTCTGTTGTGGAGAATGATGAAATCAAGAGGAATATTCAAGAAATGTTGTAGAAATGTCACATCCGGTCATGTTCATCACCATGTGGGAGCCTGATCATGTTGGTACAGAAGAAGGATGGGACATAGAGACTCTATATTGACTATTGGGAATTGAACAAGATCACTGTCCTAAATAGTTACATGATCCCACAGATTGATGACCTTCTGGACCAAATTAAAGGGGCGAAATATTTTAGAAAGATTGAATTGAAGTTTGGGTATCACCAGGTACCAACCAAACCCTATGATATGTGGAATACTACCTTCAAAGCTAAGGAGGGCCTTTTCGAATCGCTAGTCATGTCATTTGGATTGACGAATGCTCCTGCAACCTTCATGAGGCCGATGAATGACATATTGTAGCCATTCACCAACTCATTTGTAGTAGTGTACTTAGATGAAATATTTATCTTTAGCTAGACTTGGGAAGATCACCTCCACCACATCCGATAGGTCCACCAAAAACTATGGCAAGACAAGTGGTGCGCCAATTTGGAGAGGTGCACTTTTAGCATGACCGAGGTTTAGTATCTAGGATACATTATTGATGAGTGGGGGTGCATGTGGATCCAACCAATATCCAAACCATTTGAGATTGTCCAGCCCCAACCACTATAACAGAGCTTCACAACTTTCTGGGTCCTGCTAATTTCTACCACAGGTTCATGTTGGGATTCTCTCATATCACTCGGCCCTTGAATGAAGTCACCAAGGGAGGAGTGGAAGAAAAATTATTTTGGTCGGAATCTCAACAAAAGGTGTTCGTAGAATTTAAACATTTCCTCTGCTCTGCCCCAATGCTCACATTACCAGACTTACAACAACCATTTGAGATCGAGACAAATGCCTCTGACTATGCTATTGGGATAGTTCTTACTCAACAAGGGCAACTAGTGGCATATCACAATGAGACACTGCCTGACATAGTTTGAAAGTATCCCACTTATGACAAATAAATTTATTCCATTCTTCAGGTCTATCAAAAATGGAAACATTACATTTTGGGGAAGGAAATGGTCATCCACACAGACCATTATGCCCTGCAGTTCATACAAATGCAAGGGAAGTTGCAGAATGATCACCATTAGAAGTGGTCCACATATCTGCAATAGTTTCATTTGGAAATCAAGTACAAGAATGGTAGCACCAATAATGTTGTAGACTGCCTCAGCTGACTACCGATCTTCATGCTAACCACCTTTCCCAACTCTTGTGGGCATGAGACTTCTGATTGATCGCTTCTCTACAAGAGTGATCCAGAATTTGGCCACACATACAAGACACTCTTGGAGGGTATGCAAGTTTCGAATTTTCACCTTCAAGATGCACTGCTATGTCACCTGGGAAACCTTTTTGTTCCTTCAAGTGAGAGTGCCAAGATGATCTGGGAAGCACACTGCAGTCGGGTCGCTGGGCATTTCGGGGTTGCGAAAATAGTGGTAGTAGTGCAGAATTATTTCTATTAGTTGAACCTTCGTTAGGATATCAGGAAGTACATCATATCCTACAATTATTGTGCTATTTCCAAACCAAACATCATGAAGCATGACCTCTATACTTGGTTACCTACCCCTAGTTGACCTTAGGAATCCATCTCCATGGATTACATGTAGGGCCTTTGTTGGCTCGAGGGGTCTTGACCCAGGTTCGAAGGTTAAGGTTTGCCAACAGACCCCTATACTACTGACCCTTTCGGTAGTGACCTACTTGCATAGGCCAAAGTCTCACCCGAAGAAGTATGGGAGGGTGCTGGAACCAAGTTTTCACACCCTAAGAGAGAGTAAGTTAAGCAGATCCACATTTTCAACCTATCAGGTTTGCACAAGACAGGTCTCTTAGGAGGTTTGTTAAAAATATAATCCGCAGTATAATAGAGCTATTACCATGCACATATCTAGTCAATACCTTCACATCCATGTGCATATCAGTAGTTATCAGCACACAATATCATAACGAATCAATAACAGATTTCATATACACTTCATACCATAACACAGATAGATTCACAGCATAAACAGATAACGCAATTGTATTCCAATAGATTCCAAAGGTTCGAATCAACAATAACACATCATATCAGATAACACAGAGATATCTTAACTATATCCACATATATTAACATCCAAAATCCAGTTACAATCCAACGTAGCCTGCGCACATAGCCAACAGGGTCCGCACATAGTAGGACTGAGGATCTCCGCACACACAGCCAGTAGGAGTCCTTACCCAAACAACCTGAAACAGATCTAAAAATTTGTACTTAGCATCATTCTTAATTCTTTTCTACCTTAAGACTCAAAATTTTCATATATTTATAATGTCTTAGCCTATTATTTCCTATGGTGCACAAACCGTGGTTTGCGGACTCTAGGTCTACCATTGACCCATTACAATGCATTCGGGACTTTGAACCACCCCAAAACCCCTGCGCTAGACTAAAAAATATACAAAATTGTACAAAATTCACAGCTTTAGGGGACCCTGTTCCAATAGTCCCCCAACACAATCTTGTGACTTGTCTCGAGTCACTGTGGTCACAGGTTCTCCATCTTGACCTACAACTTCTTGATTGCATCCACCAATGAGGGCAACACCCCTTCACTTTGCACAGTGGCATTCTGGGCTATCTCTGCCAATTTCTGCGAAGTAGGGCCTTCTGTAGCAGCATTGGTGCTCTCCATAGTCTGTTTCAGCTGCTTTATGGTGACATCTACATCCTAGGGCAGCTTGAGGGCATCATTTTCCCAGGGCTTGAGGTGATCGCTCAATGTCTTCTTCCTTTGTCGAAGAGCCTCCATTTCATCTCTAATCTCATGGCAGGCGCGCAGTCATGCCAATCATTGAGAAGGAACTAAAGTAGGTAGTATAGCTTCCATCTAGTCAAACTCTTCTTCCTTCTTGCACAACTCTTGGTTGATTTCACGCAAGAGAGGATCACACTACACCTTGGTCCATAACTTCATCGTCGTTTCCAATAATTGTGCTCCCTAAATGATCTATCCTTTACTAACATTCGTAGCCTCAGTAACCAGCACGGCTCGCTGGGCCCTTACCTCTCGCTATGTTTATAGCTGCAACTTAGCCTATAAATATGCAATATACTGTTCCATTTGTGTTTTACCGCCTAGATTTCGATCCTTGAGGCCTTTAACGTTGCGACCAACACTTCAATTTTGGCCTAGGGGTTAACAGTAGATGGGATATATTCAGTAACATCTGTGCAGATCCTACTGATTAAATGCTCCAACTCTGTCTACTATGCAACGACGAGGGTACAAGCAGCCTATGCTTGAGATGCCTCAGTAGTCTTTTCTTCGATTATCTGCTCAGTTGTACTGAGCTGCTGATGAACTTGTCAATCCCAGTGTTGAATTTCTTCAAATTGGGATGTGTGAAGAAGTTGCAAAGGTTCATGTGGCAGGCAAGTGAGATCCAACAATCTGGTCAGTAATATTGTAATGGCCAAAATGTGGCATCCTCAGCAGGTTCAAGAACTCAGAACCAGCCAACCTGCACACCTAGCACATGGGGATGATCTTTACCCCGTCATCTTCTAGTATCCTTTCGAGGTATAGTTCAGGTGTGAGCTCAGGGAATGCCTCCAAATTGGCCAGCTCATGGTCAGCTATTTTGACCTCATGGAGCTTTCCAAAGGGTTCACCAATGGTGGGGACCTCTCTCGGAGCCAGAGGCATCTACATATATGTGCACAGGCCATCAATATTCTTCAGTGTGCGTGTCAAGGGCCTGCGAGACTGAACAAAGGGTAGTAGCCAATTGATTGGTTCAGCCATCTGAGCCTTCTCTTGAGCAGAGAGGGGTCGCTTTACTGGCCCAGGTGAGCTTTCTTGGCTCGCCGCCCTCGGGGACTTCACATTTCGGGGTGAGGTGTAGGGCTTCATTCCAACCCATTTCATGGGTTTCCTTGATCCTTGCACTTTTTCTTTCCCATTCTTTTTGGTTGGACTCAGCGTAGATGTAACTTCTTTAGCTTATGATTTGACTTCCACTGCTTCCTCAGTTTCTTGTTTTTTCCAGGTCACAGGTTTTGAGGGTTCAACAGGATTAGTGGCCATCATTCTAGCATGGAAAATGAACTCAGGGTTGTTATTGTCAGAAGGTGTAGTATGCTCAGACATGAACAGGATGCTATAGGCACATAAACTCTTACAGCACAATCTTTCCAAGGAAAAACACGGCAAGTACAAACTATTCAAGAGATATAGAACACTCGTCTAATCTATCCTTCTACTTTTATAGCCGTAGGGATTGAGCAATGGTTGGGTGAACCTCATTTGGAACTTAACATCAAGTAAACGGTAAAAAATCTTTAGAAATCACTGCATTAAATGTTGACTGCCCGCTCCTTTCAACATTAACTTTTTCCTTTTACCTGATTTTACTATTCTAATAGCTAGCTTTCGGACCTCTTGTATGCCAAGCACACCCCTACACTCCCAGTGTACCTTATACACTCTAAGCCCACCTCGGTTCTTTCAATGCACCTTCGGTGCTCTGAACACACAACTGCACTCCCCACGCACCCCTCCAGGCTTCCAAATCTGTGGCCACTCCTTGCGTGTACCATGGTTCTTTCCATACTGATCTGAATGGATTATATTAGTTACACCTTGCTAAGTATCCAAACAGCAAATAATGTGTGCATAAGATTATCCTTAATTTGCAGGTTAAAAAAATAGTTATGGATTTGTTAAACATATTTTTGTGTGTGTATTGATTACATATTTTAACTGTTTATCATTGTACAGTAGTAAATAACAGAGAAATAAACTTCACAAAGCACATTACTTAGCAAATTTTTGAAGCAGTTCACCCCTCCTAGGCTACATCTTTTGGTCCAACTCCCAATGGCATTTCCCTCATGTATTAATTTGCTCAAAATGTAAGTACAAGTGAAAATAAGCCTCAATAGGAAAAAATCTCTGTAAAATCAGCTTCATAAGGTATGAATTAGCCAGAGATGACTATTTATTTACATAAAACAAATAAAAAAAGCCCAATACATTGCCTTCTCCATGATGGCCCTAATGTCTCCTTGATATTCCTTGAAGCTACAGCTATTGAATATGACCTCTATTTGACCTGAAACCTATGCCAAACTGCTCAGAATCTGGGAAATACCAAAACTTGACTATTTTTGCACCCAATTTCATTCAATAATGAGGGAGTTATGGCCAAAACAAAATTTGCCCAATGTCCCTCAAAAACCTCCTCCAAAACTAGAGGAACTCCAGTTAAGTTCGACAAAAGTGGTGCACCTCCTAGATTGGTGGAACCGCGCCCTTAATTGGTGGCAACATTAAATGTGATAGTTTGTTTAATGGCACGTTCACATGCACACATTCCAGTAATGGTCAACTATTTTCGGATATGTTTGAAGAAGCGCACCCCTCATCACAGTAGAAGGGTCATATGGTATAGGGGATAGACCTTTTTTTCTCTCCCCAAATCAAAAGGTAAGGTCAAATAATCTGGGCATCCATTGACAGTTAAGTACTAATGCACAACCCGGTCGGTTGGACCTATGCTCTCATGGGTGGGAGGCCTGGGTTCGATCCCTCGAACTTGCACAAATCTTTTGGTTGATATAACGAACCGACCTAACTCGCGTGCAGGGTGACCCATCCACGTTCAGCGCCGACTCTACTATTGCGTGCAATGTGACCCATTCTTTTTCAGGGCTGACCCGAGCTTTTGTGCATGCCTGCCCACGATGTCGGGCTTAAACACCAACTTTTTTTAAAACCTGTTAGAGTCGGTCCTTACAGCCCTTCGTCAGAGATCATTTCGCTTTTTGCATATCATTCTTAGGTGTCTCGATTGTTCCACTTCGTTGCATTTCGCTAGGAGCATGCCATTGACTGACGAGGGGGTCTGATTTTCATGTGTTTCCTCATGCTTGTACCTGCAGGGCTAATTAAAATTCCTCAAAAATCATTGAAATTCATAGTCATTGCATTCATTGTCATTAATGATTAGTTTCGTTAGAAAGAGTATTTAGTCCTAGAGTCTAGGGTTTTCAAGTCCTTTGCATACATGTCATAAAGCCCGCAGGCCATGAGGTTGGTTTCGCAAGTTTTCTATTTCATATTTTTATTATCAAAAGCATTTGAAGACATTTCTAGTCCAAAACTCTGTTTTGGAACTAGAAATTGTCTAATTTCATGTTTGTAATAATTGTATTTATTTCATCATAAGAAGCTTTAGTGCAAGCCTCTGATCTTTTCCAAAGCCAAGTGCCGCATCCCTGCAAAAGACAAACAAGTATTTTCAGTCCAAAACTCAGAAAAGCCAAAAGAAAAGCATTGTATTAAATGACCAAATGTCAAAATGCCAAACATTATGAAAGTGGGTTATCAAACAAATTTGAAATCAAATCTGATTTGATGAGATATTTTCTTCATATATAAAACATGGCAAACAAAATCATTTGCAAGAAATCCGCAAGGCAGAAGTCGAATTTGTGAAGTGGAGGGCCGAAGACGTGTTTGCAGAGTTGTTGACAGATTTTGGAGGTGCGCGCTACCCATACAGGAGGGGCGCTACCCATATGAGGCGCGCTACCCACTTAAACGCCCCAGCCCTTTGCAGATAGCACGGGCGCTACCCATATAAGACGCGCTACCCGTTGGGTAGGTGCGCTACCCATACAGAGATAGAGCTAAATTTTTTTTTGTCTTGCGCCCAGTTTCATATCAAATCGGCTCCATTGACTTGCAAGTAGGTTTCTAAAGGTTGCTCAGTAGATTTTTAGCATGATTGTGGTGTTATTGATGTTGGGAAACAAGCCTTGGTTGAAGAGAAATGTATAAACCCTACATTTATATGCAGATTTATTCCTTAAGGGTTTTGAATATATATGGACAGTCTTGTGAAGGGTTTCAAAACTTTTATGATTGGTATATATGCTCATGCCTGTATTGCTAGTGGCGCCCTAGCACATTGTGTACATCATCCTCACGCCCTTATTTTATCATCTTACCACTGCTGTCATGTCCTTTCATGTTTTTACATAGTCTTATGTTGACTAGTCTATATCCTCCATCACCATAATATCACCGCTGCTGTCATCATCATTCTATCACCACTGTCATGGCCATTTGTTTCACTATGGTCATTGTCATGTTGTTCCTATTCTCCATTTGATAAAACACAGTCCCATATTTGTTTGCTCCTTTGACAAATTTTGGCCATCATTATAAAGTTGTACCATACATTTGCATTTGGTACTCATTTGTCAAACTTACTTGTGATCAAAACAGTGATAGTTTTTATGCCATTAAAACAGAGCCATCCTCATTATGATTTTGTTCTCCTGTGATACTTGGGTACATGTGTGACATATATTGGGTTTTGAACATACATTAAAATTTTGCCTTCACTGCACCTATATCAGCATCCATATTGCAAATATCTTGTTTTCAAAGCCATGTCAAAGACATATTCAGTTTATGAGTAGGAGTTTGACAGTGATTCCACAACAAAGGGTAATGTGCCACGGAGGCCTCACAAAGGTGGCAAAGGTGGTAAACATCTCAGGGAGGAGCCTACTTCTTTGGCTCAATTGCAGGCATGTCCGCTTGCAATGGATTGTTTTCGGTTTCAGTCATGTTTTCGATTCTGTGAGATGATTTCACAAACCTAGCTTCATCGTGAACTAGCTCGTCTGTTTGTTCTACATTTACATGATGGCCGTGTAAATCTCGCTGGAGTAGATTTCATTCTGTCACCAATGACTATTGCTCAGGCCACTGGCATACCAAATTTAGGAGAGGAATGGAACAAACGTCAGCAGTTAGAGAAATTCCACTATGAGCCATACATCAAACCTGGGTATTTGAGGCACTTGGGCAGAGTTTTTTCTTTCAGATTCCTGAAGGATGAGTTTGCACCGCTGATGAAACTCATCATTCGGTATTTCAGTTGCGAGGGCAGATTCTCGCGTCTCTTTGCGTACCATGTCCGTTTGTTGATGCACTTCACGAGGGTACGTATGATGAACATTCCGTACTTCATGTATCGCAACATAGAGAGGATGATGATTTTTGTACAGAAGAAGACCCCAACACAGCAGCATAGAAGTATATATCATTATGCTCTGATCAAGATCATAGTGGTACATCAGTTGACACAGCAGGGCATCACTTGGGAGGATTTCATCTTCCGTGACTTTTTCATAGCGCCACAGCCGCCTCCCGAGGTAGTTCATGATGCGGGAGAGCCTTCACACCAGCCTGACATTCCTGAGATCGAGCATATCAGTGCTCCATTGTTTGTGACATACCAGCGAGGCCACAGGGCCTTATTTGCAGCTACACGGCGAGTATTATCTCCACCTGGGGTGGAAGGGGTCTCGCTGACTCCATCAGCAGAGCGAGTATTATCTCCATGTGATGTGGAAGGGGTATCGCCTTCTTCTTCAGTACAGGTACAGATCCAGGACAGGGGCAAGAAGCCCATGCTTGATGAGGGCCCATCAGGAGGCCGGGACACGGATTTCACGATAATTGATGTTGATGCGAGCTCTCCTAGCTCGAAACTGAAAGAGATCATCCAGGAGAAAAGGGCCGAGAATGACACACTGAAATTTAAATTGCAGAAGGCTCAGTGGGTGATAAGCTACCTGGAGCAGCGCAACAAACAGCTAGAGGATGAGCACACACTTTATGAGCTGCGGCGAATCCGTGAGGATCGACAATTGGCCCGGAAGAGACCAGGTGACATGACACCAATCGATCGAGATTCTGTACTCACGCATGTTAACATTCATCTGGAGAAGTTGTTGGCAAAGGCCATTAGAGAGAAAGACATGCTTCGCCACATGAAAGGTCATTATTGGGCTCGCATGCATGTTTGCAAAGCGAGAATGAAGATTTTGAAGAGGAGGTTGAGCGAAGCACTAAAATGGCGGAAAAGGCTTGATCCACTCCGTATTTTGGCCGAGGCTTTGTTGGCTGGGCATGATACATGATGGAGGGTCTTCACTCCAAATTTGAGCAAATTCGGAGAAATTATTGTCATTTTGAAATATTTTGGTCCAAAAACAGATTTTTCCGCTATACGGGTAGCGCGTCGATGTGCTCACTTTTGTTTGGGACACTTGCTGAAGGAAATATTTGCATTTTTGGGTTTTTCATGGTAAGTTATGCATGCTCGGGTATTACCGAAGCATTTCATTAGGTTCTGGATGATCAAAAGGCCCAAAAACACCATGAAAACCACCTTGCTACCACCTTTTGCACCAGCAGGAAGTACTTATGGGAGAATGAAGTTTTGGAGGGGCAAATGAGGTCCAAATTGGGAAATTCCACTTGGTTTGGATAGAAACCATCCAGGGCTTTCCAACGAGCTATCATGAGATCAATTTGGATACCGGGAGGTGCCTCAAAATCAGGCTGAAAGGCGTGCTACTCATACAGCTCAGGCGCGCTACCCATATAGATTTTTGGCTGAATTTTCAACTTCCAGCTCAGAATTTCGACTAGTTGGGACCAGTTTTGCTTGTGGATGAAATTTTTGGGTTTTCATGATGTAAATTGATGGTTGGCATGTAACTTTGGCTCATTTTTACCTATTCTAGAAGATTCACTCTCAAAAAAGTGAATATCATGTAAATGAACCAGTTTCCACTCTTTTAGAGGCAAGTTGTTAGCTGCCTAGATTTTAGCTCCTTGATTAGAATTTGGTTGAAACTGATACCTGAAGAAGGAATTCGACCCCTAGAGGCATGGGAAGGGGTTAGAGTGATCTATATATTGTAATTTTTGAGACATTCTACAGGTTGGACTCTTGGGAAACTTTTGGCACACTATTGTACATATTTTTCATATTTTGGCTAAGGAAAGATCAGAGATTTTGTAGCACCTGTTGGGATTCTTGTGGCTTTCAGTTCTTGATGGTGTTTTCTCTCAGTTTATTGTAAGTTATTTCATGTTTAATGTATGCCATCCCTTCTTATGCTTCTGAAACTAAAATGAATGAGTAGATGAGGTTGAATCCATTATTTACAGTGCTCTACCTTTGAATTCATTTAGTTTTGTATGTTTTCGCCTATTTGGAGAGGATCCAATTTCTTATTTGCCCTCTTCAGCTCCTTGTCGTTCTGATCTATCCATATACTCAATCAAAAGCATCAATACTATTGCCTACCTCGCCCCAACTCGAATTCTGCAAAGATCTGGCCTTATCCCCGGACCCAAAATTGTTTTTTCCCATTTCTCCAACAAAAATCCAAAAAATCAAAATCAAACTTACCTATCTCTTTACTAGCCTAAAATCAGTATTCATTGTTCATTATAAGTCATCTCAGCCCCTCTGAAAACCTTTTGCTGAGATAGACCCGGAGAGAGCCCTCTCCTGTCCTCGTAGGGCTAGCTACGAGGCTGAGCGTGGTTTGATGTAGCCTTGAGTTTTACCTTATTTTAGCCTAAGGTAGATTTGAGCACTAACAAAACCTTTGCCTTCAAGCCTGGGGCCATGTGGCAGCCTCCGGGCAAGCCACGCAGTGCACTTCTATTGGCTTCCACCAAAATAAAAAAAGTGACTTTTAAACATAATAATATTTTTTTTCTAAAATTTCTAAAGTCAAAGCAAGCCAAACAGTCATTTTTTGGAGTTTACTAGGTGTTTTCAAACCTCGATAACTTCTACATACGACCTCGGTTTTGAGAACTGTTCATGGCTCCAGAATCACAGCGATGAGACCTTTCCAGTCATTCGAATTTCAACCACTTCTGAGGACTTTCAATTTCAATCATTTTTTTAACTTGGACATGATCTCCTAATCACACCTCCCCGCTGGGAAGATTTTGGACCCCAAAATCTCTCTCGAATATTGAACCTGAAGATGAGAAGATTGAATCTCCACTCTTTCAATCTTGATCCACTAAAATTTCCCTGATTTCATTAACTGGAGCTTCTCATAAAACGAAAATTTTTTCCTTGAATCTGTTGACTGACTGTTGATAAATTTGAATTTTTCATGCTGCAAATTATCGAAACTTGAAGAATAGCAACTGAAATTTGTAGTAAACATATTTTTCCTACATAGGTCTACCTTCAAAGGAAACTAATTTTTTTTTTCACCTTGCATCCTGTCCTTATGGCGATTTTTTGTGGAATTAGCCTTTTGCTTGTGTCGATTCCTGACCAAGTTTTCTCGCCATAGTACCCTACCGTTTTGAAACCAGCAATAATCATTGTTGAACTTTGTCCCCTCTCTTCTTGGATGCTTTACACTCTCTTCAATTTTTTCACCACTTTGCACTGACACTTTGTTTTTTGTACTGATTGACACCAAAGAAAATTGCTACAATTTCTTGTCCTATTCTTTCAAAGACAACCGAATTTTAGAATGAATCTCATTATTTACATCAGCATATACATGAAAAGGATTATGTACAATTTATCTTTCATTAATCATCAATAAAGTCAAATTTTGACTTGTATTGACAAGCCTTTTCATATGCCCTGCATTCAGTAAAGAAGAGTCTAGCTTTTTTCGATGTGCTCTCACAATAAACTCCTTGCCATCCTTGAATAAATGGTACTTGTTCTCATGGCAATGAAAGATATATTTCCTTTCATACAAGTAAGGACTACCCAACACCACACCTGTAATATCAAGCAGAAGAACATCTAATTCAACCGTGTCAATAAAATGTGTTGTTATTGCAAAGTGCAACATGCACTTCTTTGAAACCTGTAAATTTGCATCCTTACAAATCCAACCAAGAGGATATGGTTTTGGATGTGGAATGGTCTCAAGATTTATTTTCTTGACTAAGTCTTCAGGTTCGCTTGCAACCCACTGTCAAATAGTGTGTCAATCTTGGTGTGTTTGGAAATGACCCTCACATGAAACAGTTAAATTCTCTTCTCTTCACTTGGAGCTTCTATGTGACAGTTAGAAATACTAGAACTAGGTTTAGTTTCATTCCATTTTCCCTTCAAGTTCTTTAGCACCATAGTTATGATTTTTGTTTCATCTCCTAATTCTAATCCTAGATCTTTTTCAACTATTGCAATTTTCTTGCCTTTATCCTTGGCTTTATCTTTGGCTTTAAAACCTTCTGGTTTCAATTCTGGATGAAGTTTCCAACAATGGTCCTCATCATGGATTGTTTTAGAACAGTGTTTGCAGAAACATTTTCCCTTCTCTTTCCTAGAATTTTCATTTCTCTTTTTCCTCCCTTTGCCTTTAAACTCACTTTCCTCATTCCCATCAAAATGTTGTTTACCCCTTGCCTCTAAATGTGTGGCTTGAACACAAACCTCATCTAAGCTTGTAGGGTTGAACATGAGAATGGTATCTCTTAGGTAAGTATGCAAACCTCCTATATACTTGAGTAAAGTGTCTTGGCTATGCAAATATATTCCTAGTAAAAGAGGTTTGCTTCTAAATTCTTGCGTATAAAATTGAACATTTTTTCCTTTCAACTGTTTAAAATTTTTCCAATTCATTATGCCTTTCTACATGTGAGCTAATAGATAAAACTATTTTTTAATTGCAGAAATGAAATCAGACCATGATAAGATAATCTTACCATATTTCTTAATTTCCTCCTTTATCTTGGCTTCCCACCAAACAACAGTTGCACCTTCCATTCTCAATGAAGCTAGCTAAATTTTAGTTTCGTCATCATGAAAATTTTGAATTCTCAAATAGACCTCTAATTGCCTAATCCAATTATCTAGCTTTTCTGAATTTACTTCACCATCAAACTTTGGAAATACAAACTTAACATCAATTTTAAGAAAAGGAATTTTACCCGTGTTCTTGACTTTGTGAGAATGATGTACTGAAGATGATGTAGAGGTAGACGACGATGAAGATGAAGATGAGGGTGATGATGGTGATTTTCCACTATCTCCATTTCCTCTATTACCCTTCTTGGATTTATCCTTATCATTATGGCCTCCTGACGATCCCTCTCCTTCCTTATGAAGTTTGGACCCTTCTCCTTCAAGCCTTTCATTCCTTTCTTGATAAAAGACTCTCACCATTTCTATAAAATCAAGGAATGCTTTTCTAAACACCCTTTCTTCCTCTTTGGGATCAACTTCTTCATGGATTTCTCCTTCCCTTGAAGACATACTTATGGCTTCTTCTGCTTCTCTTGGAGGTGAAATTGAAGGTGGAGATAATGGCACTCTTTCCCTCCTTGGCTGAGGATTATTGTGGGTCCTTTCCAATTGACATTCTCTCTTAAGCTTCAGCCTAGTAAGCATCAAAAACCTTGCAAACAGTTAAACAAACCTTACACGAGAACAATACAGAGAAAAAGTTTGACTCTCCTAATGCTCAAAACCTAAGCTTTGATGCCAACTTGATCTGAATGGATTGTATTATTTATGCTTTTCTAAGTATCCAAACAGTAATAATAATGTGTGTATAAGGTTCTCCTTAATTTGCAGGTTAAACAAATAGTTATGGCTTTGTTAAATAGATTTTTGTGTGAGGATTGATTAAGTATTTTAACTATTTATCATTGTAAAGCATTAAAGAACAGAGAAATACACTTCACAAGGCACATCACTCAGCAAATTGTTGACGCATTTCACCCCTCCTAGGCTACATATGTTGTTCCAGCTCCTAATGGCATGTCCCTCATGTTTTAATTTGCTAAAAATGTAACTACAAGTGAAATAAGCCTCAAAAGGCAAAAATATCTATAAAATAAGCTTCAGAAGGTATGAATTAGCCAGATATGACTATTCATTTACATAAAACAGATAAAGTAAGCTCAATACACTCCCTTCTCCATGATGGCCCTAGTGGCTCCTTAATATTCCTCAAAGCTAAAACTACTAAAGATGACCTTTGTTAAACCTGAAACCTATGCCAAGTTGCTCAGAATCTCGAAAATACCCAAAATTGACTATTTTTGCACCCAATTGCATTCCAGAACGAGGGAGTTATGGCCAAAACAAAATTTGTCCAATATCCCTCAAAAATCTCCTCCAAAACTGGAGGAACTCCAGTTAAGTTCGACAAAAGTGGCGGACCTCCTAGACTGGAAGAACCATGCCCTTAATTGGTGGCAACATTAAATGTGATGGTTTGTTTAATGGCGCACTCACATGCGCACATTCCGGTAACGGTCAACTATTTTCAGATATTTTTAAAGAAGCACGCCCCTGGTCACAGTACAAGGGTCATATGGTATAGGGGCTAGCCCTTTTTTTCTCCACCCAAATCAAAAGGTAAGGTCAAATAATCCGGGCGTCCATTGACGGTTAAGTACTTATGCACAGCCTGGCTGGTCGGGCCTGTGCTCTCACGAGAGGGAGGCCTGGGTTCGATCCCCCAAACTTGCATAAATATTTTGGTTGATATAACGAGCCGACCCGACTTGTGTGTAGGGTGACCCATCCACATTCAGCGCTGACCCGACTGTTGTATGCAGTGTGAACCATTCTCATTCAGCGCCGACCCGAGCTTTCGTGCAGTGCCTACCCACAGTGTTGGGCTTAAACACCAACTTTTTTTTAAACCTTTGCCTTCAAGCCTGGGGCCACGTGCCAGCCTCCGGGTAGGCCACATGGCACCATTCTATTGGCTTCCACCAAAATAACAAAAATGACTTTTAAACATAAGAATAATTTTTTTTTGGCTAAAATGTCTAGATTCAAACCAAGTCAAACAATCATTTTTTGGAGTTTAATGGGCATTTTCAAACCTCAATAATTTCTGCATACAACCTCAGTTTTAAGAACTGTTCATGGCACCAAAATCACAGTGATGAGACATTTTCGGTCATTCAGATTGCAACCACTTCTGAGCACTTTCATTTTTGAGAAATTTTTTTAACTTGGACATGATCTCCTGATCACGTACTTACCTTCCTTGGTGGGCATAAACCACCCGAGATAGGTACTTCAGCCATATAGTCATTTGATATGATATGGATTGAGCCAGCTGCTATTGACATAACCTCGTAACATATCACCACACAGGGTAGCTAACCGAACAACTCTACCATATTTGATTTCTTTAACTGTATAGGGACCTAGCTAGTGCTGACGGAACTTTCCTGGGTGTTTTGCAAATTTTCTATCATACAACAAGACCAGTTCACCCTCCACAAATTTCTTTTGTCTAATATGTCAATCATGCCATGCCTTCTCCTGAGCCTTTTGAACCTGATCATGGAAATTAGCAATGAAACGATCTTCCTCTAATGCCATCAGCTGCGCTAACCGGGCCTCCATGATATCAGGCTCTGCCATGTTCATAAAGGCTGAGGTGCACAGGCTAGGAACAATACATTCCATGGGCATAATGGCCTCCTTGCCATAGACCATCCTAAACGGTCTCTTCCCAGTCAACTTTTTGCAGGTGATTTGATAGGCCCAAAGAACAAACGGGATGCGCACATCCCAGTCCCTGCGGTCAGCATTGCAGACCTTAGTCAGCTCTTGCTCCAAGATTTTATTAAAAGCTTCTACCTCTTTTTTTGCCTATGGGTGATATAGAGTGCTTTTCGCATGATGGATCCGAAATTCTTCCGTCAAGGCTTGTATTGTTTCATTAACAAAGTTTGTACCTCTATCTCTTATTAAGATCTTTGGACATCCAAACCTAGTCAGAATCTGCTCAAAAATGAAGTGCACAGTGGTATCTGCAGTGTAATCCTTTACAGATTTTGCTTCAACCCATCTGGTTACGTAATAAATGGTAGTTATGATGTAACGCGCATTTGTATTCTTCCCTGGTGGGTTGATAGGCCCTACGAAATCGATGGCCCACTTGTCAAATACTTGCAGGGCCATTTGCGATTGTAGGGGCATTTCATCTCTGCATGAGGTTATTCCATTTCGTTGGCACGTATCGCAAGCTTTGTAATAGTCATGAGAGTCTCTATGAATAGTATGCCACCATAGTCTAGGTCGCAAGATCTTTTGTGTCATTGCCTTTCTTGCGTAGTGACCTCCTGCTACACCCTCATCAACCTCTACCAATATAGTGTGCCATTCATGCTCCAAAAAATATCTTCGCAACACTTCGTCATCTCCCACCTTGTATAGATTACCTGCGATGATGGTGAAATCTATTACACAGGTTTTCAACTCCTTCTTCTGTCGTACCGAATATTCCACAGGTGCCATGCCCGTAGTTAGGAACTGAATGATGTCGGCAAAGTGCGCATCGATTACCTTAATATAAAATAGCTGCGCATTAGGCAATCCTTCTTGCAAGTTGGTCGGTTCCTCGTCACTCTCAATTCGGGAGAAGTGATCTGTCCCAGCATTCAACTTCCCCGGCTTGAAAATGATCTCAAAGTCATATTCCTGGAAAAACAGTAGCCATCGGCAGATTCGCCCCCCCCCCCCCCCCAACACAGGCTTATTCACCAGGTACTTCAAAGCTGAATGATCTGTAAAAATTTTGAAGTGCCCTCCTAACAAATAGTGCCAATATTTCTATAATCCATAGACCATGTCCAATCCCTCCCACTCTGTAGTGGAGTAGTTGCGATTCGCACCGGAGAGTTTCCTAGTAGCAAATGCAATAGGGTGATCAATGTCTCTGTCTCCAGGCTACGTGAGGACAACTCCTAGGTAGATTCCTGATGAGTCTACATGAACATGGAATACCTTCGCCTAGTCAGGAAAGATGAGAATAGGCACATAGACCATCTTCTGCTTGAGTAGCTCGAAGCTCTTCTTACACTCGTCATCCAAAAAAAATGAAACATCCTTCTTAATTAATTTTTCCATAGGCATTGTAATCAGCACGTACCCTTGAATGAAATTCCTGTAGTAGCCTATGTGTCTGAGGATCGAACACAGTTGTTTCTTAGTTGTAGGAACTGCCAGGTTAATAATAACTGTGACTTTGGCAGGATCAACCATCAATCCTTGCCGACAAACTACGTGCTCAAGCAAGGTTCCAAAGTGTACGCAGAATATGCACTTCTTGATATTCAAGGAAATCCGGTGCTTCCTATAGGTGTCTAACATCATGCGCAGGTTTGAGACGTGCTTCTTCACCAAGCCGAAGATAGTTCAGTCATCAAAATATACCTCCAAAAACTTGTGGATGAACTCTTTGAACACTGCGACCACCACCCGCGAAAAGATGGCAGGGGCATTCTTGAGCCCAAAGGGCATGAAAGTATATTGAAAGGATCCCCATTCAGTGGCAAACTCAGTTTTACTGAGATCTTTAGGTGCGATCCTAATCTGATGGTAGCCCGAGAACCCGTCTGTAAATGAGTATGCTTCTTGTCCGCCTACGCTGTCAAGGATTTCATCGGAGAATGGTGTGGGAAAGGGATCATGCACACATGCATCATTCAATTTGCATAAGACAACACATATTCGTATCTCCCCATTTCTCTTTTTTTTGTGAACCACCATTGCACTTACCTAGTCTGACTGTTCAACCGATTCGATGATACCTGCGGTGAGCATTTTATCAATTTATTCCTTACTTTTTGCTTATACTTAGGGTTCAGCCGATAATGACGCTACTTCACAGGGTGCACATCTATTTTTGAAGTGATGCGCATGACCCCTAGATCCCTTGTAATCCATTTGAGTTTCGATAACTTTGTGGGGAATAAGTCCTAGTATTCCATGAGCAATTTTTCCACTTTTCCTACTATATCATCATCCTAGTAGTCGCCAATTTTAGCCAACTTACGTTTCTCTTCCATGCCAATGTTGAATTCTCACAGCTTCAGAGGCTTAGTAACATCGACAGTTTATAGTGGGGGTCCAACAATTTCGTGCTCTCCCTCCGACTCCGGTATAGAGACATTTTGTGGATTTCCATCACACTCTTCTATTGCTAAATTGCGTCAGTTGACAATATCCTGCATCTGTGTTTCCAATGTTGGTGCCACAAGTGCTGCATAAGGGAATGATCCCTCAAATACAAAGCTATCTATATCTTGCAAAGCTTCGTCAAGTGCCTTCGTTCCTCTTACTAGCCCAAAAGTCCCTACAAACTCATCCTTCAATGTTTCCCAGTGGCGGGTGCACTAATGTAGCTCCGCATCCAAATACCATGCAGTGGGAATTGGTCCCAAGGCATGAATAAACAAGTGAACCCACTCTTTTGTAGTCTAGCACTAGAAAATTTGGCGGAAATTCCGACGACCAATTCGTTGATATTTCGACACATAGTCGTCGCAAGAGCGACAGTTCGAGGGCGGACAAACCGTGGTTTGTCATGCCATCGCAGTTCTGATGCACGTAAAAAGTGTCGCACTATCGACACTTCTTCCGTCGCTTCCGAACAAGCGTCACTCTTCCGACATCTCACAAACCGTCGTGCCTCTGACGTTTGTAAACTGTCGCACTTCCGATGAAATGTGGTTTGACATTTGGAACGTCGCTCTTCCGACGCCTGTAAACTGTCGTAATTTCGACCCAACGTGGTTCGAAGTTTTGGACGTCGCTCTTCCGACATCTGTAAGATGTCGCAATGCCGACGATATGTGGTCCGACGTTTGGAACGTCACTCTTCCGACGTTTGTAATCTGTCGCAATTCCGACGATATGTGGTCCGACGTTTGGAACGTCGCTCTTCCGACGTTTGTAATCTGTCGCAATTCCGACGAAATGTGGTCCGACGTTTTCATACTATCTCTCTTCCGATGTTTCTAGGTTGTCGCAGTTCTGACGTCTACAAGGCGTTGGTAGACAGACGGAGGGTTCAATTTTAAAAAAAAAAAATGAAACTTTAAAAGACGAGAAACGTTGTTTTGAATATATTATATGAAGTAAAACAGTCCATTAAAGTGAAATAGCAGTATGTAGAATAGTAAAGCAATAGATAGAGTACCGACATCCATTGTTCCAAATATAAATTAAAGTACCCAAAACCCTGCAACAGAGAAAAACGGTAATCATGTGAGGAGTGTGATATGTCAAAAATATAAAAAGACCATCAGACCATATCAATAAACCAGCAACATAGACCAACATCGCTAGTTTTGAAGGCAGAGTGATAAACATTAATCATTTTTTTTTTCACAAGAGAAAAAACGTTGTTTTGAATATATTATATGAAGTAAAACAGTCCATGAAATCATTACATTTTCACATCTCAAGATTGGAACCCAAATATACATCCAGAAAAGTGGAAGTCCCACCCCAGATAGTGATAGAAAAATACCCCATGTCACATACAGGGACTTGATATAAAACCCAGTAACGGTCCACATGGAGATTATCGACAAATCTAAGAAAGCATCCAAATATGCCCGAGGCATCTATAAGAAAGTGAAATAGCAGTATGTAGAATAGTAAAACAACAGATAGAGTACCGACGTCCATTGTTCCAAATACAAATTAAAGTACCCAAAATCCTTGAACAGAGAAAAATGCTAATCATGTGAGGAGTGTGATATGTCCGAAATATAAAAATACCATCAGACCATATCAATAAACCAGCATCGCTAGTTTTGAAGGCAGAGTGATAAACATTAATCATTTTTTTTTCACAAGAGAAAAAATGTTGTTTTGAATATATTATATGAAGTAAAATAGTCCATGAAGTTATTACATTTTCACATCTGAAGATTGGAACCCAAATATCCATCCAGAAAAGTGGAAGTCCCACCCCAGACAGTGATAGAAAAATACCCCATGTCACATACAGGAACTTGATATAAAACCCAGTAACGGTCCACATGGAGATTATCGACAAATCTGAGAAAGCATCCAAATATGCCCGAGGCATCTATAAGAAAGTGAAATAGCAGTATGTAGAATAGTAAAACAACAGATAGAGTACCGACTTCCATTGTTCCAAATACAAATTAAAGTACCCAAAATCCTTGAACAGAGAAAAACGCTAATCATGTGAGGAGTGTGATATGTCCAAAATATAAAAAGACCATGAGACCATATCAATAAACAAGCAACATAGACCAGCATCGCTAGTTTTGAAGAAAGAGTGATAAACATTAATCATTTTTTTTTCACAAGAGAAAAAACGTTGTTTTGAATATATTATATGAAGTAAAATAGTCCATGAAGTCATTACATTTTCACATCTGAAGATTGGAACCCAAATATCCATCCAGAAAAGTGGAGGTCCCACCCCAGACAATGATAGAAAAATACCCCATGTCACATACAACGACTTGATATAAAACCCAGTAACGGTCCACATGGAGATTATCGACAATCTGAGAAAGCATCCAAATATGCCTGAGGCATCTATAAGAAAGTGAAATAGCAGTATGTAGAATAGTAAAGCAACAGATAGAGTACATACCGACGTCCATTGTTCCAAATACAAATTAAAGTACCCAAAATCCTTGAACAGAGAAAAACGCTAATCATGTGAGGAGTGTGATATGTCCAAATATAAAAAGACCATCAGACCATATCAATAAACCAGCAACATAGACCAGCATCGCTAGTTTTGAAGGCAGAGTGATAAACATTAATCATTTTTTTTTCACAAGAGAAAAAATGTTGTTTTGAATATATTATATGAAGTAAAACAGTCCATGAAGTCATTACATTTTCACATCCGAAGATTGGAACCCAAATATCCATCCAGAAAAGTGGAAGTCCCACCCTAGAAAATGATAGAAAAATACCCCATGTCACATACAGGGACATGATATAAAATCCAGTAACGGTCCACATGGAGATTATCGACAATCTGAGAAAGCATTCAAATATGCCCGAGGTATCTATAAGAAAGTGAAATAGTAGTATGTAGAACAGTAAAGCAACAGATACAGTACCGACATCCATTGTTCTAAATACAAATTAAAGTACCCAAAATCCTTGAACAGATCAAGAAAAACGCTAATCATGTGAGAATTCTAAGTAAAGTTAATCTATTAACATTGCGAATAAAATTACACCGAAGTCAAAAACATTGCCTGGCCATACACATGGCAAATTTGTCATCAAAAAATCAAAATATTAAGAAGACTTCCCTCATACGGGGAAACCAGTCTTGAACGTTTAATTTACAGAATTCAAAAATATTACAAAGGTCCAGCACAGTAAAATAATCTAAAAGTAGCCCAATTAAGTGGGCCTGCTAAGCAAGAAAAACAAATTAACCAAACTACTCCTCCGGTGGTTCCTCCACGATTCGGCACCATCCTTCGGAAGGTCCAGGATCGCTAGGTGATACCTCCACATGCATGCCACGGCTCCCTTCCTGAAAGCCCAAATGCTGGCTGGCTTTTTCCGAGCTCAGACCTGTCGGACGGGTGCACTCTTCCTCCGTTTGGGCCTCCTCACAGAAGACCACAGTGACTAAAGCCGTGATTCTTGGGCGGTTGAGAGAGCAATTAAAGGAAAATTGCACAGTGCACATCGTGGGAGAAGGTGAACTAGCGGTGGGGAAGCCAGGAGCAGGGGAATCCATACGGTGGCCAGATGCTACAAGCCGACCCCGCCCACTCCTAGTATTTGAATATCGACCTAAGTAATAATCACTGGACTGGCGGGAAGTCGACTCTGTTGAGGGGATGGAGGGAGCACGCCAGGGTTGACGTCTAGTGCTCCCCCTGCGGCAACGCATCCTATGACGCACGCGAGGCATGGGTGCAATCTCAGGCGCAGTGGGCACAAGAGGAGACGAAGAAGCAGAATTCCAATTAACAGAGGAAGACAGACAGAGACAAAACCAAGAGAAATGCAAATATGCAGCAACGTCTAGGCAGAAGTTCAGCTGGCCACTTCTCCTTGTCGTCACAGTTAGCAGGCAGTGTAATCCATCAACCGGCTTGTCTGAAAAACCATGGCTAAACGCCATTTTTTCGACCCGTTTGCAATGCAATCAAAGGACGCCCGTCATAATTAATCTCTGATCATTAATAATGAGAGCCGAAGGCCGGATCAAATTGGAGCGTGTGGAATCGCTAAGAGGAGTGGAGGTCCGATCTTGAATAGTGTTAAAAATTAATTAATGCAGATTTGATGTGAAAATTTAATTGAACAGCGTTAAATGTTAATGTGATTAATATGAAATCGCCATATCCATGTCCCATCACCTTAAACGCCATCGAATGCACCTGCAGCCGGGAGCAGGGCAAGTTTTTATTGAGGACACATGGCAGAAATTGATTGGAGAGTATCTTTGTTTGGGCCGCTCGCACAGTGGAAATCTGGACCCGTAAAATATTAGGGCGAATTTGATAAGAAATTCGCGTCACAAAATTGGCCGACGTCAGCAGGCTATTTTGGAACGTGAATTTGGTTTGAATTATGGTTTATCGCCATTTGAAGTCCGGCGGGCTCAACTTAAGAACAATTTTGTTTGATCCCATCTTATAAAATTTGTGTTGGTTTTCTTTGATAATACACATATTTATAATAAATCATGGGAATACCACACTTAACATGTGGAAAATTTATATAAATAATTATTGAGAACAATCATTTTTATGTAAAAATATCCAAGGCGAGGTCTGTGTAGAGAATCGGGGTCGTGAAAACTGTTCAAATATAAAAATCCCGCTTAATAAAGAGACAAAATTGTTGTTCTTTCGGAACCTAACCCGAGGATTGGACATGAGTTAAAAAACAAAAGGATAGCGGAACCAGACTTGCACCCGTGGTCAAGCCCTCTACCAAAACCACGAGCGGAATCACAAAAGCGGGTTGCCCATATCGCACCGCTTTTGCGGATTAGGAGGTATTTCCTATTCGCGAGCGATTCCATAGGGAATGCGACATGTGGCGAAGTGACCCCCGGAAAACCACCATTTAACCCGCGCCATCGCACGTTAAAGCCCGACGTTGGAAGCTGAGTGAAATTGCCAAGAGTCGTTGATTTGGAGAAGGGCCATCGGACGGTGGTCGCAAGTTGAACTTGCCCGGAGGTTAACTAAGGTGTGCGGAGGATAGCCAGGTACGATACGAGTGTTTGATTGGTTATTGATATATATAGGTGGGGCTGGAGTATAATTAAATTGTTTAATTAAACGATTGGCAGATAATTAGCATAAGTCTGGGGTGTGATTGTTGTAAGGCTGGGTGGTGAAATATAGAGCCAAAAGTTCATTACAAGTTATTTATTTAAAAAGAAACGTGGAGTATAAATACAAAGTGTTGAAAGTTAAACATTGGTTATAAGGATTGGAGATAATCTAAATTCGGGAATATAAATTAAATTCCAACCATTGTGGATAGTATTTATTTATCAAATTCTACGAATTTGATAAATAAACCCGAAGAAAGAAGAAGTCAATTAAGACTCAGGCTGGAGGAAAAGAACGGGGTACACCAAGGGAAAATGCTGACACAGCGATTGTAGACACACCACCTCTCCTTGGGGGTCCAATTTTAGTTTTGTTGCGTCACACGATGATCTCTCTTCTCTGGCATTTACTTGTATTGAAGATCACTATTCTAGGAATAAGGAGTTATTTTCTCCAAAAATAACCCTAGCCAAACATTGACAATGCATCAAGGATATCTTTCTATGCTACATAAGTACATATGTTCTACTTCTAAATAATGTCTTGGAAGTGGTTGTTTTGCTGGAAATTATTCACCAGTTGGTTTCATACCAAAGTCTTTTCACATTTTTAGCATCCAATACATGAAAAAGATAATGGTTTAAAACAACATAAATATTTGAAATTTTGCAAGAATTGTCTGGCACACTTTGAATATGAATTTTGAAGTCAAGTGCATGATGCTGTATAGGATCAAGTGTCATCTTGAATACCAAATGTTTCACAAGAAACTTCTCAACATGCTACCCTGTAGTAAGGATTAAATGACAATATTGCATCAACTATTTCCATAATAAAAGTGCACCTCGGCCATAAGACTAAACAACTAAAAATGTTGTAGATCTAACAAGACCACACAATAAAATGTATTCCACAAGGCCAATACTGTATGAAAAATGAAAATGAGTTTGCAACCAAAAATACCTTAGGCAACTAATTCAATTAGATACACCAAACCATCAGCAAAAAGGAAAACCAGCCTACTCAAAAGGCAAGCGTTTACCTCCTTTGACAAAATTTTGAGTTCCGAAACAAGGGCCTTTATTGTCTTCTCAATGCCCCTAGTAATTTGAATGGGGTTTGCACCTGCTGCAACAACCTAAACAAAAAGGTTTCATTTCAAATTATTTTCCACAAATTTAAGATACAACCATTGTCGGTTTTGTATTTCCTAACAAGCTCATAAATTTTGACAAAAGAACCAAAATTTTTTAATACCTGATAGCAATTTTTTCACTCAAAAACTATCTTAGACTCAATAAGCCCAACCCAAAACTAAAAAACCAAACACCGTAAGACCCTACAAAAATGAATAGATGATCTTAATCCAATACTATCGACAAAAAGTTACCTTTACACCCTCACTTATTAAACCCTGTGCTGTTGAATTTTAACTTCAACTGCTGCAGCAGAAGGACGGATGCAGCAACAACATTTTTTTTTTTGAGGTTGCTTGCATGCCATCCAGAAATTTAATTCAGCATTTAAAATTCCTGCAAGTTTTTTTTGTAGACGGCCGCAGCCATATTTCTGTACAGGATTGTATTTAAACACAACAACCAACATTAACGCAATTCACCAACCAGAAATTAAACAAACAGAAATTTACCCGACAGTTTTGTAAATTCAAAAGGAGGACACGTGGATCATTAATATTGGATCGCATGAAATTGAAGGGAATCTGAAAACCTGAAAACCAGACCCGAATTTTTTATAGGGCACATTGGATTGAGAATTCGAGTTAAAATTAGGCAGACGTCAGCATCCCATTTTGGAACGTGAATTTGGTTTGAAATTCAATCTATTCAGACTTTTGAAGTCCGACGGAAAGGGTTCTTTAATGTTTTGATAGTTTAATTTTATGTATGCTTTAATATATACATATGTTTTAAACATATGTTATATATATATATATATATATATATATAGCATATGCGAAATGAAAGGTGGGCCATAGAATTTAGTTTTAATTTTATTTTTTTAAAAAGAGGGTTTATTAAAATATTTTTTATATGTTACGACATATAAAAATAAAAAGGACAAAAAAGCTTGGTAGTTTTTTTTATAGACAAGACGTAAATTTTTTATTACACAGCAGCGTGTAAAAAGTGAAAGACCGAGTGTAACTTTTTAAGTGTGTATGCACAATAGTGCGAAAGTGAAAAACACAACAGAGTGTTTTAGAGACAGAGTATGTTTGTTTTGAACAGACAATGAGTTGGTTTTATGCACTGTGTTTTGTAGCAGTCATAATTTTGTAATCCCTCTCAGTGAGGAAGAAGTGTAATAGTTTTTTTTTGAGTTATTGAATGGAATAGAAGTTTGTTTTCAAAGTATTGAAACTCTGTCTCCTGTCAAAGAAATTTTTATTTTCTCTGTGTTAGAGGAAGGGAGATTTATTTTCCATTCATTGTTCTAGAATTTTTCAATATTCCAACATGTGCAAGAACAACAGATGTTGTGGTTCCATCCCCAGCTAAATCATTTGTCTTTGCCGCAGCTTGCCTTACCAGCTTGGCCCCAATATTTTCAACCGGGTCCTCTAATTCAACCAATAAAAAGGCCAAAACCATAGCATTGAGATACATTTCATTACACTGTCAATAACAATAAAATTTGACTCAACCATAACCCTTTCCTTTTATTGTTGTGAAAAGCTTTATGCATTACTCTAATTTGGCTAGTCCATAGGCCAAGTAGACCACTGGGTAACAAATATGTTTCCTTTCACCTTTGAGTTTTCAAATTATGCCTACCAAATCTAACACATTTAAGAGGGGGAACTAATACAACGTTAAAAAGAAAACCAGAGCACACATCTACGAATTACCTCCTTAGCTACTGTCACACCATCATTAACTATTTTCGGAGAACCATGCTTGCTCTCCAAGACAACATTTTGCCCTTCGCCCCAAGGGTGACTCCAACAAGATCAGCAAGTTTGTTCACACCGCCTGCAAGAAAAATTGACAATGCTTTCAGTAAGTGTGCAATTGAATGCCAGACCATATTCCAAAACAACCCTCCATGAAAAATTAAAATAAAACATTAAAATCGAATATAAGTGGACAAGGAAAGATCCACCGCAATGAATTTTCACGTGCAGGTGACCTTCCTTTAAACATAATTTTTTCTCTGACCTGCAATTTTTTTGTCACTGAGCCATCCTTGTTGAAGTACAACTCCTTTTCCATAGCTCTCGTATTAACTACCTTCTCTCTGTCGCGTAATCTCAGAGTCCCTCTTCTGCTTGAGCGATTAAAGGAAATGGGTGAAAAAACTGAAAGAGAAGACAATTGTCTGCCATAATTATCAAACATTGCACCCAACTTCTTCACCTTTCCATTGTTACCCAATGAGGTAGATATGGCAATTGTTGTCATACCACCCAAAGCAGAGGCCATCTTCTCTTATGCTGAATATAGAATTACAAGATCTTCATATTAGTATGAACCTTAAAAAACATGACTCCCATTGCTAAAAACCACTTTTAAGTTGTAACAGGCAAACTAAACAACTATCGCAACTTTTGGCAACTTGTAGAGCATTAAGAGAGAAACAACCAAAGAGAAATACAACCACAATCCTCATTTTAATGAGACCGGACTATATATTTGCATTAATATAATAGAAATAAATCACGACTATATTAAGGCCACCACAAAACAATATTTAACCAGTGTCTCTCGCGGCCTTCAGGTTGCCATGCTAGAGGTTGCATATTTTTAATTTAAATTCTTGACCTCTCGTGCCCATCTATGAATGCATCCAATGGGATATCTACATCAAATGCTCTTTTATATCCCCAAAAACAAATTCCCTACTACAAGAGCACCAGTATTGATGGATCACCCCACACCATCCCACCCACTAGAAACGGTGAAAAAGGAAACCCGAGAAACCTTCTGAAATTTCTCAAGATGACTATATGGGTGGTTCTTATGAATCAACCAACCATTCAAAACATGCTCATAAATCCAAACCATAAGTACTATGTGACAATATTCAAGAAGGCACTGAATCAGATTTCTAAAGCTATGTTAGAGAAACCCTAAACTCTCACTGAAAATAGGTGAAATGTGGCACCACTCAGAGATTGACATGTGCCAATTGGTACAAGTGGTAGAAAATTGGCATGCTCAAACAATGAGGTGATGCAAGAATGACATGAGGGAGAAAATATCAGAAAAGCCCCAAATCTGGAGAACTAAAGCTCATCACCAACCTGAGATTGACAAATTTACATGATGTAACCTATGAAATCTTAAATGGAGAAATCATAGTAACAATAAAGTAACCTATGTAACAATAAAGTCGGATTCATCCTGGGAGTGGTAATGGGAGAAATCATAGTGAACAACAAGAAACATGCATAGTTGCTTACAATCAAATAGATGAAAAAACACATACAAAAAACCTAGATAATAATCGTGCACAAGCTTAATATTGAATTATGAACCGTAAAGGAACTTACAAAATGTCAAGCGCACAAGCAAAAATATCCTGGACATGACCCTGGTTGACAAGTTGTATTGCTCATGATGCAAGAGGATTTGTACCTGCACTGCCAAGTCAATCAAAATCCATCATTATCTATACAATAAATACAAGTAATTGATGTAGTATTTTTTACTCTAAGATGCATTCTTATGATAATGTTAGAACATATGTTGAAAATGTCAAAACATACCTGAATAAGCTCCTCTTCATTTCAAGAACAATTTATTGGAGTCGCATGAACCTGGAACAAGCCTCCCACGATCTAAAAGAGTAGCAACTAAGTCAACAGTGACTTTTTTGTTGCTACGCTGGATCGAGGGAGGTTTGCTCCAAGATTAAATCGCTCCAATAAATTATTCTCTACTAAACAGGGCCAACCACGTGAAGGTGGAATCTCTTATGGCCCCTCCCCCCCTCACATCACTCTCAATTCCCCAATACCCGATCTATATTTCATTTTTTACTTTCATGAGCATAAAAAAAAATATTCAATAACTAATAAAAAAACAATTCAACAAAAAGTACACAAGGAAACATTGCAATTAATGCTTGACATAAAAATAGTATGATAAATGAGGTTTTTATATAACGCAAAAAACGTTCCAAGTATGGTAACGTTTGTCTTATAATAATAAAATATTTTACATTGTCAAATTTTCTTTTTCTTCTTCCTATTTTTAAAGCTCCTAATTACATCATCAATATCATCGTGCTCTACTCCTGTTTCGTGCCTTTCCACCCGCACTGCTGACCTAGTTGCGTATTCACGATCTCTGCGCTCATCCAGTGATGGGGCATCGCCTACAAAAATAGATAATATTAAATTTTAATTGTCAGTTTTTAAATATCATTGAACTAGTTCAGTAATATTAATAAAAAAATTGCAATGAGATTATTTACCTGGTGCACCAGTTGTCACCGCTGACCTAGTTCGATTGTCACGATGTCTGGTCTCATCCAGTGACGGGGCATCGCCTACAAAAACAGATAATATTAAATTTTAATTGTCAGTTTTTAAATATCATTGAACTAGTTCGATAATATTAATAAAAAAAATTGCAATGGGATTATTTACCTGGTGCACTAGTTGTCGCCGCTGACCTAGTTGTGTTGTCATGATGTCTGGTCTCATCCAGTGACAGGGCAAATTCTACAAAAACAGATAATATTAAATTTTAATTATTAGTTTTTAAATATCATTGAACTAGTTCGGTAATATTAATAAAAAAAATTGCAATGAGATTATTTACCTAGTGCACCAGTTGTTGCCGTTGAGACTGTTGCCCTGTCTTCCTCTCTGGTGGTAATATTTTCAAGGGAAACATTCTCTGTCATTTAAACAAAAAACTTTATAAGGAGAACCATCAAGGTATAATTAGAAAAAATTATAAATGGAAATTAATTACCGTCACGGCCCTCACTGATAGCAGCATTGTCGGCCTGGTCCCCACTACAATGATCAAGTTGCACGAGAGGATCATCTACATCTGGCTCTAAAACTGGGTTATTTGCCTCGTCAGTAGTGCTGCTCCCCTGATTTAAACAAAGTTTTTAGACATTAAATTTATGGGCGAAAACAAAAATATTGAAAGGTTAATGTTTTACCTTATCAGGCATTCTAGATCTTGGGACCTGCCCCAAGCTTCTACGACGTTCAACTACAGCTTGATAGCCAAAACGGAAAGCGATATTTTTATCTTCCTCTATAGTTTCTGTTCTGAAGTCATCACCCTACATTACATATGATTGTGTATTTTTAATCATATCTAATAGGATTACAAAAACGTTGGAAGGCGATACAATTAATTATAATATGTTTAGCTACTTAATTACAATTCTTGCAGCTAATTTCAAGTAGCCACCCTGGCCGAGCTTGTGATGGCCCTTTTTCTCAATCCTAGTTTTGGTTGCCTTTGAGGTGTCAGGAAACCTAGCATCAAAAGATTGAAGTCAGATATGACATAGCACACTTTTATTTTATACATAAAGAAAATTAAAGCTATTGAATTAAAGTTGTAATTTACCTTGCGGGTCTAGTTGGCATTTTTCCTTCTTTCTTTGCCCTTTTCTCTTTTCCGTCATGGATGAGTGCTCTCCACTCACTCTCTGAAACTGCGAGAGGACGCTCATATCTAGGGTTAAATTGCAATTGCGTCCTATAGGTGTCCCCGGTATATTTCAAATATTTTCCGGCTACCTGAGCCACCGCTTTTCTGTCAAATGTGCCGACCCCAAAAAGGGCTTCTAGATAATCTAGAAGTTCTTTTTTCAGGTTGGAATTCTGGGAAGTCCACCCTGTACGTATGGTTGGGCCAAAAAATACCAACGCATGGCTCTCCAGAATCCTGTAGAACTCATTGTTTCCTACACAGAATAAAACCAAAAAAAGAAGAAGATATTATCATTAATTTAAAAATAAAAATCATGATAAATATGTTTTAGATAAAGTACATGAAATAGTTAAAATATTAAAATTTACCCGGGAGTTGTACATGCTTTATAGGGACACCTTCATCGTTCACCAACAATGTGCCATTAATGGTCCCTGTGGAGCTGACACGTGTAGCTCCAGGAAACGCAATAATGTAGTTGGCCATATCAACCTCATCATTGCCAACACGTTCAGCGGTTGGCTGGGTGTTTGCTTGGGCAGGGTGTGTTTCTTGGCTAGCACCTAAAGGAGTAGAAGGTGTATGAGAGGGTTGTTGGGCAATATCTTGCCCTTGTGTCCCACTACCACCAACACCGGGTTCAGCAAATGCCAGAAGACGCTACATACAAAAGAACTTTTTGTTAGTTTAGTCAATGTAAAAATTAAAAATCAAACTATCACAATTCATCTCATGCAGAACAAAAAAAATATCCTTTTGACTTTTTATTACTACCTGATATCTTTCTAGCTGGCTCATAAGATGTTTTATCCTCTCTTCTATTTCAGGTGTTTGAGGCGCTTCTATCAAAGTATTAAATTCTGACCTTGCATCTCGTGCCTTTTTTTGCAACAATAACACTGGAGATAGGGATGAAGAAAGCTCTTCCTCAAAGAGGGAATCATCAGGCATACCATGGCTAGGTGTCTGCATATTTGAACAAAATTAATATTATTTCAATTATGTAAATAACTAAAATACCTGAAGATAGAGAAATGATGGCACTTTACATGTTCTTCTGCTGGCCTCTTTCTGCGATCATCCCGTCTCGGGGTTGTTCCTGCACTGCTCTGATCAGTCTGCCACATTGCAATAAAATTATAAATGTAAAAACTTGAAAACAATATCTAACTTGAAAACAAAAAATGAAAACTAAAATAATTTCTAATAAGACACCGGAAGACAGAGTTAGAGTTTCAAATATGCCTTGCATTGAATTCAGTCCTGGAAACATGTCATTGCACATTAAGGCACCCAAACATTCAATCCATGAATGATATATTTAAGTAGGCTTCTCCTATTCTGGGAAAACACCATACCTATAATGCATTCACTTGCATGTATAAAGGGAAAGGAAAACATGTTTTCATACAACGGTGACAAAGGCATCTTGAGGAAAGGTATCTTCACTTTTTATTTATGTTGTTCACCCACACCACTCTCGTGTTTTCACTAATCCTGTTTTGTCATTTTTGGATTCAAATTAAGTTAAGGCCTTAAGTATTTTTGGACCTTTCGGTGTAGTTTTTATAAGTGGCATGTATGGATTTTCCATTAATTCTGCACTTTTTCTCTTCATGCGCATGTTTCCCTGGAAATCAAATACATGATTTAGTCCCATACATTTAACAAGTTGTTGGATCAACTCCATTGGCAATATCATGTTTCCTATTCAATCAAAATTTATCTCAGTTAGGGTAGGTAGGAAGGTTTTCCCTTTGTATTAATAGGGTACTTCTAGCTTGCATTTTTATTATATCTTTCAAATTTAGTGTCGTTTCAATTAGGGCATGAATTTTTGCAACTTTCAAGGTGAGAATAAACAAAGACAATTTTTTGTGATGGATGACTGTATATGACTCCATGGCCAGAGGAAAAGGCACTAATCTACTTCTTCAAATATCTATAGTTCTCATTCACCTCATACGGAGATGGTCCCTGATTTTGAGCCAAATGTTGCAGCAAAAAGTTCCCCCCTCCATAATTTGATATTCAATGGAAATTTCTTAAATTGATGATGGGGCATGATTATGGAACATTGGCACATACATATTTAATGGAATTCCAAGATCATGATATATGTTTGCATATGTTTATGGAAATGTTCCACCAAGTCCCCTGGAGGTGGGAGCGAGGGGGCAAGGGAGCGCGGGAGCGGCCTATGCAAAAGCTCCCTACCAATTTTCAGGAAACGTGGGGGGATGTCGGGGTCATAAAAATTATAAAATTTAATATTTAAAATGTAACTATATTTTTGCAAGGAATGTATATACAATCATCATACACTTGCATCATGAAAGATAAATCATAAATGATAAAATTAAAAATCGATGAATGATGAATCATATAATTGAAACAAATTTAAAAGTTAAAAGTTAAAACATACATCATACAATCATGCATGTAAGTTTGTAAGTTTGTAACTATATAATCATTAATGTAACTACTAACAATGTACACTGAAAATAAAGTTTAAGATATCATATGACATATTATATCAAGATTCAAAATAGAGTTTAAACTGAAGTTTACAACTCAAGTCTGAAACATAAAACTTAAACGCAAATAAGTTATGTCTGAAACATAAAACATAAAACATAACATATGAATATCAAATGATATCATCATACTGATAAATGAGCATAAATGCTCAAGTTAATGCCCCACTAGTCTCTGCATCCAACTTCTACACGAATATATCAAGATCAACCATGTCACCATCTGAATCAGAATCACTTGGATTCTCAAATATGCTAAGTGGCACATCAACTTTTAACACGAAACCATAAACTAAAAGGGGCGGTGAGGGGACGTGAGGGGGCGTGAGGGAAACATCCCCTAGAATTCCCAAAGACCCCGGAGCGCGAGGGGGCGAGGAATCTAGACCCCTAGGTGGGGGGGTGAGACCCCGTGTAACACTAGTTTATGGAGGTGGTGGAGAAAAAAAGAGCTCAAATAGAGCTGAAATTTTTCACATAAAAAGGACTGTGGGCTTGACTAATGGTTCCATTTAAAAAATGATATCTAGACAGAGAATAAGTGTAGCATGCAAACATGCATTGAAAATCCATCTGAGTTTGCATTGTATTACATATGATGGATTCAAATTTGGGTTTCAAAATGCCAGGTTATGGCATGATTTTGTCGAGAAACCCTTAGTTGGATTCTCATGTTGGTTTAATTTATATTTTAAGTTTGTTTTGCAATCTTTGGGTGATAGTAACTCATGAACTAGGTTACCAATGTGTAACAATCATATTTAAGAATAAAGTTGTGATTTTTTTATATTATTATTATTATCTATTAGCTACGAGTATTGACACCTAATGCCTGGAATTTTGACATCTTGATAGCATGGATAATTTCGAAAATGTTTCTAGTAATGTTAACATAATAACTATCATTATGTGTCTTCACTTTTTTCACCATAATAGACCTGTGATATGGACTCATCACCCAACTTCATATGCTATGTCCCAACAAGTTCAAACTGGTTGAACCTACCTCATAGTGTGGTTATTAAGGACAAGTTGCTTCATATATAACTCGATAGCATAGACCATGTTGCAGTTCTAAAAAGAATCCTCAAGTGTCAAAAAAACTTCACAATATGTTCTACTATAAAGCCTTTTGGGATACCTGAAATAATATATGTATCATTGATGACTTTTAAAGTATGAAAAGATCCAGATGGAAAGGAAATCAATGGAAGAGTGATCCACCAATGAGAACCTAGAATTTAGCATCAGATGAGTTAGAGTCTAGGAAATTGAAACCCTATAATTTTAATTAGTGATGAAGGACATCACATAGGTAATTATATTTTCATGTAGAATAATCTGTTAATTCAAGTTTAAACTACATAATATCAAAAGGCATACCATAAAATTTTCCACGTAAGTCCAAACAACCTATAAAAAGGGAAAACCTTCTTTTTCCATGGGAAATAATTTACCTTTCCTTTTTCAAGACAATCTAAATCACAAAAAATATGAACTATACTACACACATTCTTGGATAATGTGAAAGTGGAAGAGGAATACCCTACACAAGTGATGCACACATGTACATTTGAACACTAATAGATTTTTGTAGTTGAAATGCAATGCTTGTTTTCATTTAAATGTAGGGTTTTTAAAGCAGGGAGAAATAATGGCCGCCAAATTAATAAGCGTTTCTTTGGGAAAAATTTAAATCTTGTATTGGGTGATGAAGATAATAGAGGGTATTGAATCTTGATTCTTGACATCTAGAGAGAACCATACAGCCTAACACAATCCAATGGAATTGACCAAAAAAAACCAAATAGAGTCAACCCTAGCCTGCAGTAAGAACTTACCATTTTGCAAGAGTTGAGGGCGAATGTTGTTCTGCAAGAGCTGAGGGCGAATGTTGTTCTGCAAGAGCTGAGGGCGAACGCTGAGGGCGAATGCTGAGGGAAAATGCTGTTCTGCAAGAGCTGAGGGCGAATGCAGGGCGAATGCTGTTCTGCAAGAGCTGAGGGCGAATGCTGTTCTGCAAGAGCTCAGGGCGAATGTTGTTCTGCAAGAGCTCAGGGTGAATGCTGAGGGCGAATGCTGTTCTGCAAGAGCCGAGGGCGAATGCTGAGGGCGAATGCTGTTCTGCAAGAGCGGAGGGTGAATGCGCGCGTGATATCAGACGTTAATGTAGCACACATGTACATTTGAACACTAATAGATTTTTTTAGTTGAAATGCAATGCTTGTTTTCATTTAAATGTAGGGTTTTTAAAGCAGGAAGAAATAATGGCTGCCAAATTAATAAGCGTTTCTTTGGGAAAATTTTAAATCTTGTATTGGGTGATGAAGATAATAGAGGGTATTGAATCTTGATTCTTGACATCTACAGAGAACCATACAGCCTAACACAATCCAATGGAATTGACCAAAAAAACCCAAATAGAGTCAACCCTACTATAGGAGGAAGGGCCTGCAGTAAGAACTTACCATTTTGCAAGAGCTGAGGGCGAATGCTGTTCTGCAAGAGCTGAGGGCGAACGCTGAGGGCGAATGCTGAGGGCAAATGCTGTTCTGCAAGAGCTGAGCGCGAATGCTGAGGGCAAATGCTGTTATGCAAGAGCAGAGGGCGAATGCGTGCGTGATATCAAACGTTAATGTAGCTATTGCGACAAATACGAAACAATAAAATCATTTTTATGTAGCGCGCATATAAGTTTCGAATTTTTATGTAGCGCGCATATAAGTTTGGTATTTTTATGTAGCGCAAAAATAACTGTCGTTATACCGATGGCGGAAAAGGCGTCGCTATTACGACGGGTGCCTCCAAACGTCGCAATGGCGACACCTAGACATTGTGTCGCAGTTGCGACGTTTAGAGTCGTCTCAATAGCGACGCTTTGGGCCATGGTGTCGCAATTACGACGTCTTCCTCTAAATGTCGCAATTGCGACATGTTTTTAAGTGTCGGTATTGCGACACTTTTCTATAGACGTCGGTATAGCGACGGTTTCGGGCGGGATGGAAAAAATTTGGGAAAATTTCCGACATTTGGTCAAAAGCATCGGAAACAGGTGTCGGAATTTCCGCCAAATGTAGTAGTGTAGTCACACCATTTCTCCATCTAAGAAAACAAATGCTTGCGTGGGTCCCCTAGGCCAAGGAATTTCTTTACACATAAGTGAACCGGAGGTTCAAATCGCAGGATCATATCCTAGCACTCTTCCCAATCCTGGAACACCCCCTTATGCATGTCCCACCACCTCGCAGGTGTTGCACACATGGTTAGATTAAGGGCCCATAACCTTCGCTCTCTCAAAACCTCAGCTTCAAATTCTTGCAAAAACTCCTTAATACTACCAGAACCTTCAAAGTAGGGTAGTTCTCTTACCTCTAAGGATATGAATCGAAAATTATTTATGATTCTAAGACATCGCAATGCATATACATCATGTAACCAATTCTGCCAATTTTCCATCTCCCCGCCGGAGTTGGAGAAACGTTCGTTATCTTTTTCCCAGCAAAGTACCGCATCATCCATAGGATCGATCCAATATTCGTCTTGCGTAGTTAACTTATATATGTGATCCACATCATCTTCCTTCAGCACTGGCTCTGTATATCGTTCTCCTTCCGCAGGGTCTAATGGTAGTATCACCCACATACCTTCATTTTCAAATACCATGCTTCTTTTCTTTAGGTTGATGATACCTCCCATATCTATGGCCCAATCCAATCCTAGGAGCACAGGGTAGGGGTCTGCATCTTCTACAATCTTAATTACCTCAAATTCAGCCCAAACCTTAACTCCTACGATATCTTCCATGATCTTTGACAGTCTCCCTAATGGTATAATCTTCTATTGGTTGGCCATGCACAGCTAGATAGTGGACCATTCCCACTTAGGTTCTCCCATTCACTTCCAAGTTTGTTTTGGCAATACATTCACATATGATCCCAGGTCTAAAATAACTTGATCCATTTCATAGTCACCGATATGCGCTGTTAGCCGCATCTCCCTACTAGTGCGTCTCTTATGCTTGTATAGATTTTGCACATCCTTAACTTCTGGGGGTGGGTTAGGTATCCCTATGCAGCTATCTATTAATTCTTGCAGAATCTCTACTACCTTCTGGTTGCGCAGCAAATTAATACACACCTGGAGAAATGGTTTAACTTCACCATCAATATTTGCTTTTGGCATAGGTGCCTCATCCTTAGTGAAGTCTTTGCGGGCTGACACAAAGGTTTTCTTTTACTTCTGTAGGTCCAAACCTTCTTGTTTAACAACTGCTTTTCAGATAAGAGGTTCGGCCGCAGCTTTCTTCTCAGCTCCCCCAGTATCCATCCCACTGTGTGTTATGACATTAACATTTTGGCCTTTGTCATGTGGTTCATCCTTAACCCTCTTCACATTTTGTGTAGGTGTCTTCTATTTTTCCTACATTTTTGCGATCAGAATTGGACAGTTTTCAATCACATGATCTAGCTGTCTATAATACCTACAGGATTGCCTTCCGGGTTTGGACAATCCCTTGCAAAGTGCCCTACGTCTACGCAATTATAGCAGATCAATTTTTCTCTTCCCCAACCTACGGCTCCACCCCTCCCTCCTCCTTTGCCTCGAGTTGGGGAGCCTCCTCTACTCGAGGGAGATAGAGGTTTCATAGGGTCAGCCTGCATCTGATATAGGTTACCTTGGTCAATCATTAGGTCGTATGTCTGATAGTTCTGCTCATCATGTCCCACATATGAGAAAAACCAGCACCATTGTTGCTTCAACTCTAGAACATAAGCGGCCAGACGAAGGTAGTGGTTGGTATCATGCAATCCTGCTACACAGAAGTCAGTGCACCATAAGGTCGGGCCACTTGGTCTCGTAGCTTCTCTAGTATGTAATGGGATAGGACATTGGGCCTGCTTATAATCTATCAATATAGGGCATTGATCCTTGGTGTGCCCAGATACCCTACATCTTATGCACCATGTGTCTAGGCTGACTTCCTTCCCTCGCTCCTTGCGCAGGTTCTGGATTTTGAGATGCATGGCCTGCAACTGCCCTTGGATCTATTGTACTCCAAACTGGGCATCATCTCTTGGCGCAAATTCCAACTTCATAGTAATATCCAAGGATTTTTCCTCTGATTCAATGGCTTGCTGATCCATAGGTATGCACCGGTGAGGTAGTAACATAGCAATGAACTATTCCTTATGTTGTTTTTCATCATACAAAAATTCCCCTTCTCTGATCACCTTCTTTAGCCACTGGTCAGCCTCCCATATAGACTCAGAGGGCCTTTTCTTAAAATATTTTAGGTCATTCACTATCTGAGAGTAGGACTTAGGTTTCTGGAACTACTGTTTTAGGGCATCCTTAATCTCTTGAATAATCGAGTTCGCATGTTGAGCTATGTATCCCATATACTAGTCCACAGCTCTTCCTTTGAAGGCGAAAGATAGTTGTGCCCTTTTTACAGCATCATTAACCACATTTTTTGCAGTCCATACCGACTCTACGAAAAACCAGAACCGGTCCATATCTTCATCCCCTACACCCTTGAAGGTAGGTAGCTTCATGTGCGAGGCCATATCGTCTTTTGATGGAGGTGGAGGTATGGGTGAGTTTTTACCACTATGTTGGCTTGAAGGTGGTGTAGCTAGAGGGCTATGCGTAGCTAAATCTCTTACTGGACTGTAGACAGATCTCTCTCCTTTCGAATTAGTTCTGTAGTATTTACCACTTCGCATTGTGTTTTCACCCAGATCGGAGGCCATTCACTCGGTGTGGATGCCCAGAATACCTTTTTCCAACAGCAAAATCTTAATTAATAATGGTTGTGTCTTCAGAAACATACCTTGGAAACCTTTGAAGAATCTCTTCTTTACCTCAGAATAGGATACAAAATGATCGACTACAAACTCTGTGACAAATCCTCCGAACACAATATCCACCCAGTGATCTATCGTACGAGTGATGGTATTATCAATTATTTCCAACTGCCAGATCAATTCTGGAGTGCACTACATGACCTGATCATGCTTCCAACATGTTTGGAAAGATACGAGCCTCGCCAACCACTCTTGAAGCTCATTCAAAAATATTACAAAGAAAAATTCCTACACTTTAGTGAAGATGTACTTATTCTTCCACTTCTCAGTCGTCAACTTCGTGCTGCGATTCTCTTTTACAACAAATTCTGGAACCTGTTTTTCAAACCACTCTTCAATTTCTACCCTCTCAAGTTTCCAATGTTCCCTTGGCATTATTTTATAACTCTCTCAAAATGCTCCCGGTCCCAGCAATGGAACCATTTTTTGGCTTGAGGGGTCTTGACCCAAGTTCAGAGGTTAAGGTTTGCTAATAAACCCCTATACTACTGGCCCTTTCAACAGTGACATGCTTGTGCAGGCCAAAGTCTCACCCGAATCAGTATCGGAGGGTGCTGGAACCAGGTTTCCACACCTTGAGAGAGATTAGGTAAGTCAAGAAAATTCACGTTCACAACCACTCAGGTTCGCACAACACATGTCTATTCACAGGTTTGTTAACAATATAATCCGCAGTATAACAAAGCTATTACCATGCACATATCTAGTCAATACCTTCACATCCAAGTGTGTATCAGAAGTTATCAGCACACAATATCATAACACATCAATAACAGATTACAAATACACTTCATACCATAACACAGTCAGATTCATAGCATAAACATATAACACAAATGTATTCCAACAAATTCCAAAGGTTCGCATCAACAGTAACACATCAGATCAGATAACATAGAGATGTATAAAATATATCCGCATATATTAACATCCAAAATCCAGTTACAATCCAACATAGCCAGCAGGAGTCCTTACCCAAACAACCCAAAACAAATCTAACAATTTGCACTTAGCATCAGTCTTAATTCTTTTTTACCTTAAGACTTAAAATGTTCATCGATTTATGATGACTTAGCCTACGCTTTCCTGTGGTCTGCAAATAGTGGTTTGCGGACTCTAGGTCTACCCTTGACCCATTACAATGCATTTGGGGCTTTGATCCACACCAAAACCCCTGCGCTAGACTAAAAAATATAAAAATTTGTACAAAAATTGCAGCTTTAGGGGACCCTGTTCCAATAGCCTTCCATCTACTAATAATGGAAACAACTATGTTTTCGTGATCCTTGAAAGATTCTTGAAGATGTCCATTATGGTGGCCTGCAAGAAGAATATCACAGGAGAAGCCACTGCTAAACACTTCTTTGAGTGAGTGTGGGTGCACATTGGGATCCCACAGTCTATCATCTGAGACCTGGACAACAGGTTCCTCAGCACATTTTGGTCCAGATTTTGGTCATTGTTGGACACGAAGCTCACCAAGTCCACAACTTTCCATCCCCAAACTGATGGCCAAACAAAGGTCATCAATAGTATGATCGTGTACATTTTTTGCATGTACAATTCAAATCATCCACACACATCAGATGAGAGCCTTCCCTATGTACGACACAGTTATAACCGAGCTCTCCACAGCTCAACCTGCCATAGCCCCTTTTAGGTAGGCTTTGTGTTACACCATTTTTTGGTCATCTAACCTATTATCATTAGATAGACCCAAGTACACCATGTAAGACCAATTTTAACCTAAGTAAAATTGCTTTCACTATGTAAAATAACTTAATAAAACACATTTATTAGGTTGTTTATGGTCTAAACAGGAAACCCCGAGGGGAAATATTAAAAAAATCTATATTTGTTTGATTTTCCTCATGGAATAATTAACTAAACAATAATTTAATTATTATTCCTGGTCATATTTAACCCAAAACAAGGAAATTAATTAGATAAATCCTTATTTATCTTATTATTTTCTAGAAATAATTATTTAAATCTTATTTAAATAATATTCCTTGTTAAATATGACTAAATCATTTATAAATAATTAAATAAATCATTATTTATTTAATTAGCATGCAACCACTTCCTTAAAATAACAAATAAATCATTTATTTATTTATTATTTACAAATCAAGGGAATTGACCCAAGTCAAATGCCTTTTCCCTCTAACAAATATAATAAAATATTCCATAAAAGGTGGATCTAGATTTGGTTAATATTATTTTAATCATACACCAAGATCTAGAATGACCTAATATTTTGTTATAAATAGAAGGGTTTTCCCATTCATTTGTCACCTTTTGTTGCCTATTAGATCACTCTGGATATATACTCTTGGTCTGACTTTGAGCCATTATCATTGTCAAATTTTCCATTATTTCACTTTGTGAGCTCCCTTTGAGTTCTATGTTTGTCTGGGTTTTCTACACCAACAAGAGAGAGAAATTCTAGATCTGAACTGCTGAGGAATTTCAAGAACCCATCCCATTGAGGAGAATTGGAAACACATTTCTTGTTTTCCTCCCAGGTGCACTTAATATAAAATTCTTTCAAAAGTATTGTTCTTGTCTAATCTATTGGATGTATGGAGCAAAACCTTATTTTTACTGCTTAATGTCTTTTTATGCATAGATCTAGATTTTTGCAGCATTTGTCTTGATCAACTAATTGCAGATCTGAAGATATTGGCAGCCATATTTGATGTTAGGGCTATAAGTTATGTGTAGCTAAAGTGGTCTTTTTTCGTACACTTCAACAAAAGATTTATACTAACAACTGGCGACTCCACACGGGTTTTCAATTACGACTGCTGTCGTTTTTCATTCCTGCAAATCCAGTTGCTTCAAACCCTGGGGTTTCTCTTGATATTTTTGTTTTTCTATGTTTATGTTGTTTTTCACCTATAAAATCTTCAAACATTAAAATTTCTAACTTTTGTGTGTTTCTGGCCCTATTGCACAAGTAACAGACATCAACCGCAACTGAGACGACAACTTTTTCTGAAATTTTCCGCCGAGACACCTAGAGCTGCAGGTCACACTTTTTGGCCCAGAACCTGTGACCTGGCTTGTAGGACGCAATTTTCAGCCTCGAATCTGTGACCTGGATAGAAAACAGGTTAGAACCTGCGACTTGCACGTTTTTCTACAAATTTTCTGAAAAATTTTCTGGGTTTTTCTGAAGCTTCCGTCAGGACTTTCCAGCCTCTGTCTCTGCCTGTTTAGACTTGTTTATGTTCTTTTTTACCCAACTAAGTGGGAATATAGCCCCATAGGGCTTTAGTACCCTCCACTTTTTGTGGAAGAGTTTTTAGCTATTGCAGGTGTCTAAATTTTCAGAGTTTCAGCCATCCCTTTTCTAGATCTGATACCTCCTCTTCATATCCCTTTTAGATCAGCTATTTTTCCTTTCAAATCACCTCATATAGTTTTTTTTGGGTTTTCCTTTATGGTCACCTCCTTTCCCCTACTACCTTTAGTTGTTTACCTCCTCTTTTACAGCAGCCTTGCCTCTGTCTCTTTGCTATTTTCTGCACCTCTTTTCACTAGATTTATCCTTTAGATCCCTGTCCCTCCTGAGCTTAGATATATTAGCTTGTTTTCAGTGTGTTTTGATTATATTTTTTCCCTCTGTTAGATTATTTTTTGAGAGACCCGCCTCCTTGGGTTAGATTGATGCATTATTAGCTGCTACTTTTTTGTTATTTCAGCATTATATACTATTCTCTGCAGATTTATTTTCAGTTACGCAGCACACTTTTTATTTTTCTCTCAAAACGTCTGGGTTTAAAAATTAAAATTAACGCACGCCACACACTCACGTCTGGATCTTGGTTAGCACCGCTAGGCAAAGACTTTAAAACATTGTAAAATCAATTGACACTGCACCTCTCCACCCTTGTTTCAACTTTGTAATCACTTGATTCTACACCTCCCTACCCTTTTTGGTCGTTCTTCTTCCCTTTGTGTCCTCATCATTGCACCCCCAAGGCATATATCCTAGAGACTTCGTGGCCTTCACCCTCAGTTTCTGGTTGGTCGACTTACTCCTTCCCACCATCGTCGAGTTAGTCCTCCCCTGAGTCCGCACTCTGAATCCTCTTCTGATTATTTGGGTTCTCCCCCTACTTCTGGTTCTCCCCCTATTACCTTCACCATGTCTGGTCCAGGGCCTAACGCTAGTGGCAACCCCAGCCCTAATGCTGGGAATGTTACTAGCGGAACTGCCATGGGAACTACCTCGGCTATCCCTTTGCTCCCCTACATGGCAGGCCTTAGTCTCCCCAATTTCAATCAGTTGATCAATGACCCTATCGGACACGATGTTGTTTGGCCTGCTCTACCAACCAAGCTCCCCTCTCACATTCCCAAGTTCGAAGGCCTTGCTGGAGAAGATCTGTTGAGTCTCAAATCTGCATCTTTTCCATACACTTTTCTATACCTTTTTCACTCACCTGAACCTCCCAAGTTGTCAATATCATTGTATATTAATTGCAAAAGAGCATTTAACATGGTTTTTAATTATATTTTTGTGTCTGCTGTTTGATCTAGATTTTTCTCATCTAGCTGCGGGAATCTTTCCACTCCTTCTCACCGCCGCAACTTTCCGCAGCCATTTTGTGAAACTCTATGTTACAGGTGTCTTAAGGAGAAACGAGCCACATGGGCAAGTCTGAAATGATGTGGACATGGATCGTGTCCTATTGGCTCGAGCAAATCCATCTAAAGAAGCTGCGGTCAAAAGTGTCCAAATGGAAGTCAACCGTAGAGTCCCACGGTGACAGGACTCTGTTTCGTGTCACGTGAAGGTTCATATGGCTGTTTCTGAATTGCAGAGGACAAATCAACATCTGTACATGGCTCCATAGCCGAATTCAAACATCCACTCCTCATAGATTTACTCTTCAATACGGCCATGATCCTAGATCTATGGATGTAATGGTCTACGTGTTCTCCATAAGCATAAACTTTAGGAATCAGTTATGTTTCTTTTGTTATAAATAACGCGTTTGCATACGCATACTAGATTAGTCTGTGTTAGTTTTTATTAGTCTGCTCTGTAATGTAATTACGTTGCCACTGTGCCGTAATATCACCTTTCTGTTATGACTGCATTTTAATATAAGAAGACTCTGTTTCCAAACGTAATGACTTGAATATTGTTGCCAAGGTCGCAGGGCTCCCCACACTTGCCAAGGTTCTTTGCATTATTGTATAGTTCTTGTTTTATTTTCTTTTAAAGTTTCAGCCAGCTGCACTACCTGCCATATTACTGCATTTTCGTGTATATATGTTTTGCTGAGGTGCGAGACCTTTTACACCCATTTACCGGTTTCTGCGTGTTTTATGTTGATAAATCATCGTTGTTCTTGTTTCATGTTATAGATAGGCAGCCCGGGCATTTTCACAGCTTTTTGACTAATCACATGGAATTAACATTGTTCTGCTGCTAATTTGTTTTTCTTAGTTTCTGTTTAATTTCAGTACTGCTTTGTTTAATTCAGTTTTGCTCATTTGCTTCAGTAGTTAAATTTAGATATATTAAACTTCTCATAACATCTTCAGTTGCCTCCGAAAGCCACAGCTGGACTGATGGTGAGGGATTGTATTATGAAATGTGTAGTTTGATATTAGTTTCCTTTCTGCAAATTTAGATATATTAAACTGCTCATAACATCTTCAGTTGCCTCCGAAAGCCACAGCTGGACTGATGGTGAGGGAGTGTATTATGAAATGTGTAGTTTGGTATTAGTTTCCTTTCTGCAAATTTAGATATATTAAATTGTGCATGACATCTTCAGTTACCTCCGAAAGCCACAGCTGGACTGATGGTGAGGGATTTAATTATGAATGTATGGTTTGATATTAGTTTACTTTCTGCAAGTTAGATATCAGTTACTCAAGTTGTTTATGGTTACTTCCGAAAATCATAGCTGGACTAATGATGAAGGATCAGAAGACAAATTGATGTAATCTGATTTAGATTTACTTTGTCACAATTTTGGATTTCTTTAAGCATAGTTTCTTTTGTGTTTAGATAGCAGCAAGAATAGTTTGGTTTCCATGCTCAATAGTTCACTGTTTTGATTTATTAGACTAGCAGCACCTTTTCATTTCAGCAGCACATTTTCATTTCCTTTCAAGTTTTGTCATTGTAAGTTTCAAATTCATTTTTAAGTTTCAAGTTGGTAAATCATTATAGAGGATATCATTTCCTTGAACAAACATAACCATACTTGTTTTTATTTTAGAATTTCCATCTCACCTTAGAAAACCAAAAACGACAAAAAGTTAAGAAATAGGTTATCTTGCACATATAGTGCGTCGCACTTCATCAGCTTACGAATCCCAGATTGATAAATTAATAGAGCAATTTAGGACACACTAAATTGACCAAAAATTTTGGCGCCGTTGCCAGGGAAGTTTAACTAGGTAGCCAATTTCTTTAAAAAAAAAATCATAAAAGAAGGGAAAACTTGATAACTTCTTGAAGTATGCTCTCCTCTTGCACCTAGTGTGATCTGGAGGATCAGAAAAGAGAGTTATTGGTTCAGTAATTTCTTAAGTATGCTCTCTTCTTGCACCTAGTGTGACTTGGAAGATTAGAAAGAGAATTATTAGCCCAAATTAAAAATAAAAAAAAAATAAAAAAAATGACATGCATAGAGCAAGAGATTCTAGGGGAAGGTTTATAGCTAAAGCCAAGAGTTCGATTTTCACAACTCCATCTTCTTCAAGGCATAGACCAGATTCACCACCATCTACCCCTAGCCTTAAGATTTTTGGAATTCAAGGAGCAGCTTAATTAGAGGATTCTCCTATACCACCTACTAAATCCCATTTAGAAAACAAAGAGACTCTCTCTCATCCTCCCTTGATAGAAGAACTAGAGGACTTTAAGGACTCTAAAGAAACTATCATGGAAGAGGAAGTAATAGATGGAGGTAGAGGTAGAGGTAGAAGAGGAGGAAACAATGGAGACAACAATGGTGAAGGAAATAATGGAAGAAATAGGGAAGGAGACAACTTGTTTGGATTCCCTATAGTTGATGAGGAAACTCATAGAACGATGAAAAATATCTCACCATCTGTCCTCCCTAAATTTTATGGATTGCGAAGTGAGGATCCTGAAACATTTCTGTTTGAGTTTGAAGTTGTATGCCGAACTTATGACTATATAGAAGACTCTCAAAAACTCAAACTATTTCCTTCAACTTTGAAGGGAGCTGCTTTGAAATGGTTCATGGGATTAGCTACTCAATCTATTAGGACTTGGAATGATATGAAACAAACATTTTTGGATAGATACTTGGACTATTGTATTCCCACCAATCACAAGGATGAGGTATTCAAAATGATGCAAAAAGAAGATGAAAATTTGGAAGATTTACTTGAAAGATTTCAATACAACTTGAAAAGAGCAAAGATGAGAAATTTAGATGATGAAACCTTGAAAGCCCTCATATTAAAAGCCATTAGAGATGAATGGATAGATATTTCAAACATGATGGGGAAAGGAGACATTTCTCAACTTCCACTTCGTGACATAACAGAACTATGTGTCCATCTCTCAAGAGGAAAATCTAAAACAGGAAAAGGGCCTAGGGATCCTTCTTTTATTAGGGCTAACAAATCTGCAACTGGATCAGTAAGTAGGGCAGAGATTGGTAACATGCTTGATGAATTAAAAACTGATATCTTAGGGAGCCTTAGTGAACAACTAGACACCCTTAAAATCCAAAACAAGCAGAAAGCAGAAACAGATGCTTTAGCCATCTTTTGTCCGAAATGTAGCAAGAAACATGCTTTAAGGGAATGTCCCTTGGATGCAAAAGTTGTAGAAACATGTATGATTTGCTCAGAGAATCATGAGATCAAGGATTGTCCTTCAATTCCTGGACTCAAAGATGTCTTTCAAGAAGACCCAAATTCAGTGGAATCTCTCTGTTTTGTTGCAAGGAGACCTTGGCAGGGACAACAAACTCAAGGGTTTAACAACCCTATGAATCTTCAAACCCCACCAAATTGGAATCCTTGGCAACAACCTTGGCCCCAACATCAAAATCCACATCAGCCATGGGTACAAGGGATGCAAAATCCTTATGGGAGATTTGCTCAATTTTATCAATATCCTCCATCTTTTCAAAATCAACAAGCTCCACAACTTCCAAACCCAAATCCACAACTTTCATTGCCATTTCCACAACAACAACCTTCTCAATAAAATCCAAATCCTCAACTCATGCTCCCATATCAACAAAAGACAAATCAACTTCCAGCTCAGCCATTGCCAAATCCTAACAATAAGAATCCTCAGAATACTTACATGGTAGAAGGACAACAATTTCCTACCTATATGATTGTTCATCTCAACGATGTACAACTCAGATCTGGTAGAGTTTTAGAAAAACCTTCTATAGATATTCAAGAGCAAGATACCTCTGAGGAGGACTCTCTTAAGGTCAATAAGGGTTCTGAGGAAGAATCTCTTCAAAATTCAAACATTCAAAAAGAAAAAGAAAAGTTAACCTCCACAACTTCTATAGTTGAGCAACCGGCATCTTCATCTACACCTCCTTTTCCTGAAAGACTACAAATTGACAAGGGGGTGGAAAAACAAATTTTTTTGCCTAACTATGACTTTCTAGATGAATTGAAGAATGTTTGTATCAAGATTTCCTTGCTACAAGCCATTTGAGAGATTCCTATTCTAGCAAAAACCATAAAGGAGTTGAGTTTCAAAAGACCAGGAAGGAAACTAAAAGACACAAGAAGAATCCACCTGGTAGGAAAGATTGCAGATATTATGATGGGAAAAATTACCATGAAGAAGTATGTAGATCCAGGAAGTCCAATTGTCAAGACACATATAAATGGGATAGAAATTCCAAATACATTGATTGACTTAGGGGCTGCTATCAACATTATGAGTAGACAGACTATGGACCAGCTAAAACTTCCTAACCTTCTTTTTACACCTACTTTACTGCAACTTGGAGATCGATCAATTATTAAACCAGATGGTGTATTAGAAGATATTTCAGTCTCCTTAGATTCTTGGGAATATCCAGTAGATTTTATGATTTTGACTCCCAAAAGTAATCTAGGAGGGCACCCACTTATCTTAGGAAGACCTTGGCTAGCCACAGCTGATGCTTTTATTAGTTGTAGATCTGGGGATATGTACATTTCTAATGGTAATTTGACAAATAAATTCAATTTGTATCCTCCAGCAAAAGCAATCACAGAAGTAGGAGATAATGAATGGGTTGATGATGAGGACACTATACAACCTGTCTTTACCATTTCTGAAATCAGTGAGGATAGTCAAATTCTGAACACATTAGAAAATTTTGAGATATCTTCAAAATATGACCCCACACAATTTCAGTTGGAATCTGACATAGAATATTTATCATCAAGACAAATGTCTCTTTACTCTATGGAAGAGTTTGGTAGTTCTACCATTGAGATTTTTCCAGGAAAAACATTGAAAATCAACAAACATTTGGAAAAGTCACAACAAGAAGAACTAACCAAAATCTTGCAAAAACATTCTACTGCATTTGAATGGGAGTATACTGACATGAAGGGTATTGATCCTAAGACTTGCATCCATCATATCTATATTGAGGAAAATAGTAGACCAATCAGACAACCTCAAAGAAAGAGGAATCCAAATCTTAGGGAGATAGTGAAATAAGAGCTCCAAAAACTACTCAATGTAAACTTAATTTATCCAATTTCAGATAGCCGATGGGTTTCTCCTTTGGTTATAGTACCTAAAAAGAATTGTAAATGGAGGGTATGCATTGATTACAGGGAATTGAACAAAGAAATTTTGAAGGATCACTTTCCTTTGCCTTTTATCGATAAGGTATTAGACACATTAGCAGGTAAAAAGTACTTTTCATTTTTGGATGGTTTTAGTGGCTATAATCAGATTCAGGTAGCACCTGAAGATCAAGATAAGACCACATTTACTTGTCCATCGGGAACTTTTTCCTACCGAGTGCTTCCTTTTGGGTTATGTAATGCACCTGCAACATTCCAAAGAGCAGTACTAGGAATTTTTTCTGATCTAATCCATGATTGTGTAGAGGTTTATATGGATGATTTTATAGTTTATGGTAATTCATTTGAAGATGCATTAGAAAATTTGGAAAAAGTCCTTATAAGATGTAAAGAAACAAACCTTTCATTAAGCCATGAAAAACGCTTTATGATGTTTACTGAAGGGATTGTTTTAGGAAATCATATTTCAGGAGATGGGATTAAGGTTGATAGATCAAAAGTTGAAGTCATCTCCAAGTTACCTATTCCAAATTGTCAAAGAGATGTTAGAAGTTTTCTAGGATTTACTGGTTACTATAGAAGATTTATAGAAAAATTCACTAAAATAGCATCTCCACTCTTCAAATTGCTTACAAAGGACTGTGAATTTAAATGGGATCCTGATTGTCAATCAGCCTTTGAAACTTTGAAAACAAGAATATCTGAAGCACCTATCTTGAGAGGACCAAATTGGAAACTCCCTTTCCATATTTCTACGGATGCTTCAGATACAGCTCTAGGAGCTGTGTTGGGTCAAAAAGATTTAGTTCCTTATGCTATTTATTATACCAGTAAAAATTTGACTCCCACAGAGTTGAACTATACTGTGACTGAAAAAGAGTTTTTAGCTGTTGTTCATGCAATTAATAAGTTTACACATTACATAACAGGCTATGAAACTTTTATTCATACTGACCATTCTGCAATTAGATATTTAATGAACAAACCTGTTACTAATGGCAGAGTGACAAGATGGCTTTTACTTTTGCAATAATTCAATATTACTGTGTTGGATAGACCAGGAAAATAGAATACAGTAGCTGATTTCTTGTCTAGAATTCAGAATACTAAAGAAGATTCTCCTGTAGAGGATAAGTTTCCTGATGAATACTTGTTTGCAGTAACTACTAAAACTCCTTGGTATGCAGATATTGCTAACTATTTGGTTACAGGGAAACTACCTTCACATTTATTTCCAAGAGAAAAACTAAAAATTATTCAGGAGAGTTCAAAATATTCATGGATTTCTAACGAATTGTTTAAAACAGGGCCAGATCTTGTGATCAGAAGATGTGTCAGGGAAGATGAAATGCCTGATATTCTCAAGGCATGTCATGATGAACCATGCGGCGGACACTTTGCAGACAAAAGGACGGCCTATAAAATCCTTTCCTTGGGATATTATTGGCCTTCCCTCTTCAAAGATGCAAAACAATATGTCAAAAGGTGTGATAGCTGCCAAAGAGTAGGGAAACCTACCCTTTCAAATGAAATGCCATTGCAAACACAGGTACTCATTGAACCCTTTGAAAATGGGCTTTAGATTTCATTGGACCTATTAATCCACCATCTAAGCAAAAGAAGTATATATTGGTTTGTACCGATTATGTTACTAAATGGGTAGAAGCCAAAGCATTAGTATCTGCTACTGAAAATTCAGTTGTTCATTTTCTTTATGAGGATATTTTTACTCGCTTTGGTGTTCCAAGAGAAATTGTGATAGATCAGGGGAGCCAATTCACATCCAACTTGGTGAAAAAGTTGATGGAAGAATACAAAATCAAGCACAGAAGATCTACTCCTTACCATCCGCAAGAAAATGGTCAAGTGGAGTCCACAAATAAATTTCTTGAAAGTATCATCACCAAAACTGTTCATCTACATAGAAGAGATTGGGCAGAAAGGCTTCCTGAAGCCTTGTGGGCCTACAGAACTACATGGAGAAATACAATAGGACATTCTCCCTATGAACTTTTTTATGGGAAAGAAGTCTTGCTCCCCATTGAGTTCCAAGTCAAGACCTTCAAGATAGCAGTTCAGTTGGGGATGGACTTATCAGAAGCCCAAAAGCATAGAATGGAGCAATTGAATGAGCTATATGAGATCAGACAAGAGGCAATTCTAAGAACTGATCTAGTTCAATATCAAAGAGCTAAATGGCATGACAAGTACATCAAAGAGAAGAAGTTTCAAGAAGGAGATTGGGCATTGTTATTTGATTCCAAGTTTAAAGATTTTCAAGGAAAATTTCATACTCATTGGCTTGGGCCATATGAGATTGACAAGATCTTTAGCAATGGAGCGGTAAGAATCAAGACCATTGATGAGTTTCAAACTCCTCTTATTGTGAATGGCCATAGATTGAAAGTTTATCATAAGCCACTCTCAAAAGAGGATTTTGTCAAAATGTTTCAAGAAAGTTCTGTAATCAGGCTGGTACAGAAAAATTCTTCTTCTCCACCAGCCCAGCTTTTGTAAAAATAAAAAAAATAAAAATAAAATTGTATAAGCCTGAAAACCAATCACTGATTGGCAGTCTTATACAGAAAATATAGGGTGAAAATCAGGAACACCTGACACTCTATATTTTCCAAATTTTTTTTTTGTTTTTTTTTTCTCTTTCATTTCACAAGTTTTGTGACCACCCACTCCATTCCATTCCATTTCATTTCACTTCATTTCACTCCATTCCACTTCATTTTGTCTATTTCATTCCATTTTCACCAATAAAATCCTTTTTCATGACCATTTCCATCTAGTCATTTGTCATCCATTCATGTTCATTCATCCAAATAATAGATGTGTCAGTTTCCGCAGCTGATTCCAGTTTCCGCAGCCAGAAGCAGATTCCGCAGCTACTACTCTGTTTTCAAAAGAATGTACAGCCAGATGTTATTTCCATAATCATGAAATAAAATGCAGGTGAGAGGATAAAAAATGAAGACATGGAGCATTCAAGACACCAATAAAGAGCAACTAGTTGAAGACCAAGGAAAAAGGCAAAAGATTCCAAGGTATGAGTAAAATTCATTTCAAATAGCATTGAAAAACACATTTTTATATAGTTATAAACCATAAGCTCCATCCATTATGTGCAATGACTATATTGACAACTTCCGTAACCCTTTCACGATCTCCATATGATCCTCCCACATTCATTCTTAAACGGTTCCATAATTAAACCCCCGATCTTCACTCATATTCCGATATTCCACCGGTGACAATGAGACGTAATTAATTTGACCATGGACTCTTACAGCCGCATAAATCCATAGCCATTGTTTAAACATGCTCACATTTATTTCGCAACCACCAACTTTCAAAACACTGCCGGATGTGTTATACTCTGATTAATCTCACAGCCGTATCTCTGTCGTGCTCACGAAAACCCCTCTCCGTTCTGTCTCACTCCATTTCGTTCTCTATTATGCTATAGTTTGTATACCCACTCTCTGATATCTACCCACAGTCATTGTGCTCATCTCCGTGCATTCAGCCGTTCTATTTCCATTGAACCCTCACGCAAGCAAATTTGTGAAGAGCAGAAAGAAGAATGGGTAAATTGCTAAGAGAAAAAACGGAAGGACCTAAGTTCATGGAGGGATATCCGCAAGTAAGGGATATATTGAAGAAAGAAAAATGGCTGTCGTTTATCCAAAAGTTCAGAGGTTATCATAAAGAAGTGATAAAAGCATTTGCAAGGTCGTTTAATGACTTGGAATTAGAGATTGGAGACCTTAAGTTTGCGGTGAACGAGGCATCTATAGCATCTGCCACGGAACTTCTTCAAGAGGGTGAGCGTTGGTTTAAGAATAAAAGCATCAGAGATGAAGCCTGGAGAACATTCTTACGAAACCAAGGTATAGACATAACTATTTTTAAAAGAGGAATTCCTATTCATGCATTGAAAGAGGAATGGGCTACTTTGCTGCTAGTTGTTCAAAAATTCATTACCTGTGAAGGCCGTTTTGGGTCCATGTATATGTACCATACCAGGTTGCTGATGAATTTTCTAGATAATCAAGCTCTCAATCTCCCATATTTTCTATTAAATAGCTTGAAGAAAATGTCTGTGACTGTTCAGAAGAATTTAGGAGATGTAGAACCACATCTATATCACCACGGTCTTGTAAAAATTTTGATTGAAAAAGAGTTAAAGGAGAAGAAAGACACATGGGAACAATTTCTGATTAGAAATTTCTTTGAGGAACCTCAGGAAATTCCTGAAGGTAGTACAACAAGAAGGAGTAGAAGAAAAAGAATAAAGGATGAAACTCAAATTACTCCTACTCAAGAAATTCCTGAAGATAGCACAGCAAGAAGAAGTAGGAGAAAAAGAACAATTGATGAAATTCAAAATACTCCTACTACTACAATTGAAAGAACTGATAGGGAAGAGAGACTGTCAAAGAGGAAGAAGAAAGAAATTAAGGGTAAAAAGCCAATAACACCAAAAGAGAGAAAAAATATTGAGGCTATACATCAAACCCCTTCTTCTAAAGAAGAAGATCATCAAGTGTTATCTGAAAGATTAGTTTATCTTCAAAAACAATCATCTATGGCCAAGAAAACAGAGAAAGGAAAACAAAAACAAAAGGATAGTGTACCACAGCGTGTGAGAAGAAGCAACAGACTTAAGGGGAAATTGAGGAAAACGCAAATGAAGGATCCTCATTTCATTGATTTGGGAGAGGAAACATCTGAACAGTCCCCAGCTGACCATAGTCCATCTCACTCTCAATCAGTTAGTGAACCTGGTTCATTTCATTCTCAGTCAAACATTGAACATATTCCATCCCATTCTCAGCAAGATGTTGATGTGAGCCCTTCTCAACCAGATTTTGAAGATAACTCTCCTTCACGGCATTTTGGGGACAACCCAATAAAAAAGACACCTGATATAGACCCCAAACAGCAGGAAGTATATGATTATATAGAATCTTTGGAAAAGGCATCTACAGGTCCCAGTACTTCGTCCATCCAGCCTCACACAGTACAAGATGATTTAGTCCAATCACTAAAACAGGAAGTCTTTCAGCTAGAGCTTTTAAATAGACACATCAAAAATGAAAATGAGACATTGAAGGAACAAGGCAAACTGGACAAAATCATTCATGATAATACCATGCTACACCTAGGAATATGGCAGAAGAAGAACAAGAAATTGAAAAGGAAATGCCAGAAGTTAAGCAGAGCACTGGTTAATATCAAATTTAGGTGCTTAATGAAGAAACCCAGAATGTTGGCAGCACCAAGGAAGAGGAGGAGAAGATTGGATGTGCTAGCTGAAGTGTCAAGGCATATGAACTGAGGAAGGATTATCAAAATTTTGGTTGCATGAGGACATGCAACATCTTCACAGTGGGGGTATGTTGAGTCTCAAATCTGCATCTTTTCCATACACTTTTCTATACCTTATTCACTCACCTGAACCTCCCAAGTTGTCAATATTATTGTATATTAATTGAAAAAGAGCATCTAACATGGTTTTTAATTATATTTTTGTGTCTGCTGTTTGATTTAGATTTTGCTCATCTAGCTGCGGAATCTTGCCACTTTCCGCAGCCGCTGCAACTTTCCACAGCCATTTTGTGAAACTCTATGTTACAGGTGTCTACAGGAAAAACGAGCCACATGGGCAAGTCTGAAATGATGTGGACATGGATCATGTCCTATTGGCTCGAGAAAATCCATCTAAAGAGGCTGCGGTCGAAGGTGTCCAAATGGAAGTCAACCGTAGAGTCCCACGGTGACAGGACTCTATTTCGTGTCACATGAAGGTTCATATGGTCGTTTCTATGTTTCGGAGGACAAATCAACATCTGTACACGGCTCCATAGCCGAATTCAAACATCCACTCCTCATAGATTTACTCTTCAATACGGCCATGATCCTAGATCTGTGGACGTAACGGTCTACGTGTTCTCCATCAGCATAAAATTTAGGAATCAGTTATATTTCTTTTGTTATAAATAACGCGTTTGTATATGCATATGAGATTAGTCTATGTTAGTTTCTGTTAGTTTTTATTAGACTGCTCTGTAATGTAATTACGTTGCCACTGTGACGTAATATCACCTTGCTGTTATGACTGCATTTTAATATATGAGAAGACTGTTTCCAAACGTAATTCGTACTTGAATATTGTTGCCAAGGCTGGTGTAGAGGGCCCCTGCACTTGCCAAGGTTCTATGCATTATTGTATAGTTCTTGTTTTATTTCTTTAAAGCTCATTGTGCCATAATCCATTCACATGTTTATACATTGCATCTTTCATGGTATATATGCTTCATTTCTATTTATAATCTTTCATGCTTTCCATTTTACTTCTGTCTTTCATGTTTTATATTATTGATAACTGATCAGTGTTCTTGTTTCAGGTTATAAATAGGCAGCCCGGGCATTTGCATAACTTTTTGACTAATGACATGGAATTAACATTGTTCTGTTGCTAATTTGTTTTTCTTAGTTTCTGTTTAATTTCAGTACTGCTTTGTTTAATTCAGTTTTTCTCATTTGCTTCAGTAGTTAAATTTAGATATATTAAACTGCTCATAACATCTTCAGTTGCCTCCGAAAGCCACAGCTGGACTGATGGTGAGGGATTGTATTATGAAATGTGTAGTTTGGTATTAGTTTCATTTATGCAAATTTAGATATATTAAACTGCTCATAACATCTTCAGTTGCCTCCGAAAGCCACAGCTGGACTGATGGTGAGGGATTGTATTATGAAATGTGTAGTTTGGTATTAGTTTCCTTTCTACAAGTTAGAAATATTAAATTGTGCATGACATCTTCAGTTACCTCCGAAAGCCACAGTTGGACTGATGGTGAGGGATTGAATTATGAATGTATGGTTTGATATTAGTTTACTTTCTGCAAGTTAGATATCAGTTACTCAAGTTGTTTATGGTTACTTCCGAAAATCATAGCTGGACTAATGATGAAGGATTAGAAGACAAGTTGATGTAATCTGATTTAGATTTACTTTGTTGCAATTTTGGATTTCTTTAAGCATAGTTTCTTTTGTGTTTAGACAGCAGCAAGAATAGTTTGGTTTTCATGCTCAATAGTTCACTGTTTTGATTTATTAGACTAGTAGCACAGTTTCATTTCAGCAGCACATTTTCATTTCCTTTCAAGTTTTGTCATTGTAAGTTTCAAATTTCTTTTTAAGTTTCAAGTTGGTAAATCATTATAGAGGATATCATTTCCTTGAACAAACATAACCATACTTGTTTTTATTTTAGAATTTCCATTTCACCTTAGAAAACCAAAAACGACAAAAAGTTAAGAAATAGGTTATCTTGCACATATAGTGCGCCGCACTTCATCAGCTTACGAATCCCGGATTGATAAATTAATGTAGCAATTTAGGACACACTAAATTGACCAAACAAGATCCCTCCAACCATATTCGATCTTTCCACATGTGGTGTTCCTCCAATTCCATTACCGATGATTCCATCTGTCTTCGGTTGTTCCAATGCATGCTTACAAGTGAAGCTTTTAAATGGTATGTTGATCAGACCTCTTCCTCGAATACCACCTTTGTGACCATTGCCCGAGCCTTCTTATCTTATTTCCAGCTCCCTCTCCGATATGACACTGGTACTGAACTCTTGACTTATTTCCGTCAATCATCTGCGACCCGCCTATCCAATCATGTTTAGGAATGGCGGAGAAGAAAGAGCCTATGTAGAGCTCCTACCTTAGAAGATCAGGTCTACATGGACTGGTTCCTTAGATCTCTCTTACCCACCATCGGCAAAGATGTCGCATCACATTTTCCCCAAACCAAAGAGGTCACCCTCCAAATAGCCTTGAAATATGACCTGATCTATGCTTAGTCTGGTTATGTTTATACCATCCTTCCTGACCTCCCCAGACTTGGCAGCACTAATGCCCCGGGGGCATCTCATTCTACCGATGGTATCGTTGGAGCTCTTTCTCATCCATACGCTCAACCTAATATGGGCTATGGTCTCCCTCAAGGCGGGGCCAGCACCTCCAGCAATTTTCCCCCTCCAGGTAGCATGTATCCAGGATACAACATACCTCATCCTTTTTCCCAACCTCTTACTTACCCTAATTTTGCCCAACCTAACCAGTATCATTATCCATAGCTCGATGCCCCATCTCCTCCAGCATTTGCACCTCCGCTTCCTTTGCCTTCTCTACCCTAGCAACAACAACTACCACCCTCTCCAAGGCAAGTATTTGCATAGCAGGGCGCTAATAATCCTCCTTATTCTCAAAGAAAGAGGAAAGGAAATCAAAATAAATCTGCCCCTGGTAATCGTGGACACATTCCTCAAGGTATTGATTCTAACACTACTAACTAGCAGCAAGGCACTTAGCCCAAGCCAGACAGGCCTCTTCGTAAAAATAAGCCTTGTTTGTGTTGCAGTGCTAATGGTCATTACACTTATGATTGTCCCCTATTACCACAAATGCGACAGATGTGGGAGTCCCAAGCCACATTGCGAAGACAACATGCCTCTTCTTCTACTCCCCCCAACGTGGCCACTACTCAACCGGTTGTGTTTACCAATCCTTTCCCCCAGCAAGGATTCATGGCTACCCAACCACCTGATGGACAAGAGACCACACAACCTTCACGTTTTGGTTCCTTCAATTACCACATCCTCATGATGAACTCTGATTCTAACCGTCGACCTTAACCTTCAAACTCGGTCTCGTCAGTACCCCAAGCCTCCCACTCCGTCTGTCCCCGAGTCATCTTCTTCAGGTTCTACCGAGCCACTTTCGACATCCAATGGTCCCTTGCATATCCCTTAGCCCAAATTTGAGGTTTATACTAGGATTCCTAAGGGACCATTATGCCGAAATGTTGCTTCTGGTCGAGCTACTCATTCGTATAGCATAGTAGATGATTTGGCGTAGTATCCTGCTGCCATTTCAACACTGGAACTCCTCCAGTCATGTCCTTCTCAAAAGAAGGCTCTACTATCCGCCATGGGTGCTATAGATCCTGCTGATGACTAGTTTATTTTTTTTGACACCTGTCAATCAAAACATCCTCCCCTTCCTGCTTCCGTAGCTTTCCAAATCCCAGTCAAAATCTGGAATGCTAAAATTTTTCGGTGTATCATTGCTGAGGGGGCATCCACCTATGTGATGTCTACTTCAGTTTGGAAACAAATCAGATCTCCTGTGTTGGCCCCTTCCACAATCACCCTTCGTGCGTGGGATGGCCATGCCTCCCAGTCCATTGGCCTATTTCGTAATTGTCCTATCACTCTTGCGGGTAAGACTATTTGCATTGACATTGAAGTCATTGATTCCCCTCTTGATTATAACATCCTTTTGGGGTGTAGCTACACCTATGCCATGTCTGCTGTCCCATCTGCAGTCTACCGAAAGATTTTTTTCCCTCATAATGGAAAGATAGTCACCATTGACCAGTTGACGTATCATGAGCCAAAATCTCAGACCTCCCCTAAGTCGACCATCTCTTCTGTAGCCAATAAGCAAATCGTTGATTCTTTGACCACTGTCTCTCCCAGCGTCAACAAAGACTCCTCTTTGCTTGGAACCTTCCCTGGTCTCCCTCCTCCCCTTGTCTCTCATCCCAACTTATCAAATGTTTGCATGCTGCAATCGTCTCAAGCTACTCTCACGCAGCTTGCTTCAGCTAGTCAGCCTTTTGTCCCCTTTCCTTCTGACCCTTCACCTGCAGCTAGTACCCATGTGCCTATTTACCCTCATGTATCGATTCCTCTAGGCCTTAGCCACCTTGGAGTCGTTCTCCCTGGCCATTACCCCTCCGGTCAGATACCGTTATTCATCCCACCTCCTAGAGTGTACTCGGTTCCTGTCATGGCTACCCTATCTCTTCCTAACCTGACCCTGGGGATTCTCGTCTGGTATCTTGACCCCCTAGCTACCACCCCACCTGATCATCCCAAACCTTACCTTTCTTTGACCCTGTTTCAACCAGTCCCAATCACTTCTTCTGTTACCACTGTGCCCCCCACACCTCAGCAGACACCATCTCCTATTGTGACCATCTCAGGAAAAGGGGGAAAATCTCACACTAATGCAACTAAGGACAAAGCTGCCCCGACCAACCCTACCCCTCCTTGGCCACCAAAGTGAGCTATCCAATGTTCCTTGTGCAATTTTTTTGGTCACACCACCCATACATATCCTGAATTTACGCATTAGCCCTTAGTCAATGAGACGTTTCCGGAATCTGATATTCCTGAAGTTTATGTCACTATACCTGATTCAATCCCAAAACTTAAAAACTTGGACGCAAATCACCCTTGTGCTCTGCGCGATTTCCATGGCCATTATACCCACCTCTGCCCCTGCCTTGATGATTATCATTCTCTTTAGACGCATACCACCAATTCAAGGCCAAGCATGACAAGATACCTTCTCACTTGTTTGTGAATTCTCCTTCAGTAGGACCAGAAGACCTATCTACTCCAATTAACATTGTCCCTCCCGATATTGAGATGACAGAGTGTTCAGCCACCATTTTTTACCTCTCATCATCCTTGAGATCCTTGGCGGCAGTCCCCTTGGTGCCTCCCCCTGATGATTCTATTGACCTCCTTCCTGCGATCACCCTGGGCTCAACATTAGTAGACCCCCCATCTGCTTACTCTTCTATCATCCCCCATGATGTTGCGCATGTGAGCCTTTCTCCCCATAATGATGAGTCTGGTATCTCTACCTCATCAGGTGATCCTCCTCCCTCCACTCTTCCTATATTCCAGTCAGATGAAGACATTATGGAAGCCATGACCGACCGTGACTTTCCGTGGGATGATATGCACCATCGTGCGTACTTCCTTCCACAACAATCCCATGACCAATATGCTGTGGAAAATAAAGACTTCATTCCTGATAAATTCAATTGGTTTAAAAATCCCATCCCTACACCTGATGCTTTCGAAAAAGGAAACATGGCCAATATCTCTCCTACCATCAAAATTGACATTTCTGTCAAACCAGGAATTGAAGAATATATCACCTTGGGTGCCCAATGCACCTCGGAAGAAATTGAAGCTTACACCAAGCTATTCAAATAATTCTGTGATATTTTCGCCTGGTCCTACTCAAAAATGCCCGGACTCGATCCAGCCATTTTTGAACACCATATCGACACATGGCCTGATGCCAATCCAGTCTGTCAAAAATTGAGACCCATCAATCCTTCCAGACGAGAAGCTATCAAAGCCAAAATCAATAAGATCAAGTAGGTTGGTTTCATTTATCCCGTCAAATACACCACTTGGGTGTCAAGCCTAGTTCCTGTCCTCAAAAAACAAGGCACCATCCGTGTCTGCACTGACTTTTGTGACTTGAAAAAAGCTTGTCCCAAAGACAACTTCCCCACACCATTTATTGACCAAATCACTGATGAGTGTGTGGGGCATGAGGTTCTATCCTTTATGGATGGATTCTCTGGATACAACCAAATGGTTATTCGTTGTGCTGATCAACTTAAAACTGCATTCATTAGTCCGTGGGGAACTTTCGCATACTGGGTCATGTCGTTCGGCCTTAAAAACACCGGCACCACTTTTCAACGGGCCATGTCTTATTGTTTCCATGACTTAGCTCATATTATACTTGCCTATTTGGACGACCTCACTGTGCATTCTAAACATCAAGTGCAACACCTCCACGATCTGCGTACCATCTTCCTCTGATGTCGCAAGTATAATATTTGCCTTAACCCGTTGAAATGTGTCTTCTGCGTTCCCTCCAGTCGTCTTCTAGGCTCGGTATAACTCTTGAACCTTTGAAAGTTCAAGCCATTCTTAAACTTCTTATTCCCCTTACCTTATGCCAGCTACAGAGTCTCCAAGGTAAAGCTAATTTTCTTCGCCGGTTCATTCCTAACTATGCCACTACCGCACATGAGTTCCTTAGAATTTTCTGATCTAACATCCCATTTTTGTGGGACACCTATGTTCATGAGTCTTTTGATGCCCTCAAGCATACTCTCACATCCACTCCCTTGATCCATCCTCCTGACTTTGATAGGGACTTCATCCTGTACATCTCCACCTCCACCTATTTGGTCACTGGTGTTCTTATCCAGGAAGATGACAATGGTATTGAGCATGTGATCTATTATGTCAGTAAGAACCTCCTAGGTCCTCCTGTATCCTACTCACATGAAGAAAAATTAGCGCTGGCCATCGTGTTCTCAGTCCAAAAACTTCGTCATTACATCCTCATGCGTTCCACCAAGGTTGTGACTAATTCCAACCCCATGGCTTTCCTATTGAGTCACCGCATCCTTAGTGGGAAGTATGCCTATTGGGTCGTTATCCTTCAAGAATTCGACCTCAAATTTGTCACACCAAAAATTAAGAAAGGTTTAGCCCTCACTGAACTCATTTCTGAATTACCTACCAGTATGCAGGATCCTCCGGTTAATGATGCTCTTCCCGATGAGCACTTATTCGCCATTACCACAGATGATCCTTGGTACGGTGATATCCTTACTTACTTGCGAACCCAAAAGTTCGCCCTTCATCTTGACCGTGATGCTCGAACACGTATCCAACACCAAGCTCCCCACTACCTTCTTATCAGTGACAACCTCTATTTTCGTGGTGTAGATATTGTCCTTCGTCATTGTCTCACACACGCTGAAGCCGAGCAAGTCCTCAATGCCTGTCATAGCAGTTCTTGTGGTGGCCACCTCTCCGGTCTTTCTACTGCCTAGAAATTCATGCGCGCTGGGTATTTTTGGCCTTCTCATTGAAGCAGTCAAACATTGTTCCAATTGCCAACATTTCGCCCCTAAGATGCAAGCTCCTCCATCTCCCCTCCATCCAATCGTCACAGTTGGTCCCTTCTGTAAATGGGCCATCGACTTTATGGAGTGTCGACCTCCATCTGCAGGTAACCATAAGTATATCATCATGGCAGTTGACTATTTCACAAAATGGGTTGAGGCTATGCCAACATTTAACAACACGAAAGCTACCGCAGCCAAGTGGCACTTCCGAAGACCATCGTGTTGCATTACAAACCCTTGAAGTGACTAAGAAACGCACCAAAGCTCAGTATGACTGAAAATTCCACCCTCGTACTTGTCACGAAGGTGATCTTGTTCTAGTATATGACCAGGCCCATGATGTCCTTGGTCATGGGAAGTTTGACTCCTTGTGGCTAGGCCCTTACATCATCAGTAAGGACCTGGGCAAGGGTACATACATCTTAGAGGACTTTGAAGGCCACCCCCTTCCTAATCCTCACAATGCACTCTATCTTAAAAAATATTACCCTTAGCATTTCCCTCCCGAAATGCATGTTTTATTTTCTTTAAGATAGCCAGCATCTGTTTGTTTTTCCTGATTTGATACTTCACCCGGACACATTTTTTCCACGAAGGGTTTATTCACCTATCCTCCAAATCGAATTTCCTCACTTACAACACTGGTACTTGGGGCACCACTTTGCCTCCTTGCTTGTCCTTGTTCATGATGATTTTCATCACAAGATACCCTCTTGTACTCATGTTTTATGGTCTCCCATTGGACCTTTACTATGTGGTAGCACCATCAAGTTGCCCTTATTTAGAGCATCCGAGTTGAGTCATCATCACATTCATGGAGTCTATCCCGAGTTCCTTTGTATCCCGCCATAGTCCTCCATCCTTCATTTGTTGGTCCCTCTCTCGTGCCGCATATTATGGCCTTCAGTCCCACTATCCCATATCCCTAATGATATTGTGTCAGTTGCTATCGAGTCATCCATGCCCTTTATGCTCTAACAAGGGAAGTTGTCCATTTTCTACTCAGTATCCCCCATTTCATCATCATCATTGGTATTAGTCTGTCAGTCGCTCTACTATTTTCTCTCGTGCCTTAGTTGAGGATCCCTTATTTCCTCACCTATGGCAGACCTCCTTCTGTCGACATCAGCTCATTCATTCCAGAAGCTAGGTCTAGAGGGCAATGTACCTTGGTTCCAGCTTCCACTCTTGTTCGGTGCCCCGGATCAGGCAAAGGGACTCTTTATTTCCCTTTGACTTGGTTGTTTCTCCATTCCAGCTCCTTTCAGCACGATCGAGATCTGTATACTTGATGGTTCAGTGATACAGCAGTAGATATCGGTGATTACTGGGTGTGTGTGAGATGTCCCAACCCTCACGAGGGGGTGGCCCTACAGGTAGCCCCCCACATGCCCAGATGACCTCTTCATCGCAGCCTTCGATGCACCTCCATATATTTGATGATGTCGACCTTTTGCGCTTGCAAAACCTCTTTGATTTTCATGTATCAGTCAGATTTTGTGAGCCCTTCCCTGTTCTTAGGGGCATTTGGGTTGTATTTGTATCTCATGTACTCAGATATCATTTTATAAGTCTTGCCTGTTATCCCAAGCACAACATGTATGTGGAATTCATCATTATATCTTTTATCTGGCTCATGTTTATGCCAGCATGTACTTTACAGTTCGGTCCCTCGTTTACTATACGCACTATTCTTTTGTACTTTTTATCGGCGGGCATAGGTATGCCTCCTTCGCCGCCTCTATCATAGGTATTCACTCATAAAAAGAGACTTTTTGCACCTGTAAGTCTCATCTCCTCGGGGTCTAGTTCTTCAGCACTACCTTAGTTTTCTCTCTCTGACTTTCCTTTTGATGTCTGGTGATTGAGTTCTTACAATGTAATTCGGTCATACGATTTGCTCCTAACACTCGCATGCTGGGGGCAATCTATTACACCATTTTTTGGTCATCTAACCTATTATCATTAGATAGACCCAAGTACACCATGTAAGACCAATTTTACCCTAAGTAAAATTGTTTTCACTATGTAAAATAACTTAATAAAACACATTTATTAGGTTTTTTATGGTCTAAACAGGAAACCCTAAAGGGATATATTAAACAAATCTATATTTGTTTGATTTTCCTCATGGAATAATTAATTAAACAATAATTTAATTATTATTCCTAGCCATATTTAACCCAAAACAAGGAAATTAATTAGATAATCCTTATTTATCTTATTATTTTCTAGGAATAATTATTTAAATCTTATTTAAATAATATTCCTTGTTAAATATGACTAAATCATTTATAAATAATTAAATAAATAATTATTTATTTAATTATCATTCAACCACTTCTTTAAAATAATAAATAAATAATTTATTTATTTATTATTTACAAATAAAGGGATTTGACCCAAGTCAAATGCCTTTTCTCTCCAACAAATATAATAAAATATTCCATAAAAGGTGGATCTAGATTTGGTTAATATTATTTTAATCATGCACCAAGATCTAGAATGACCTAATATTTTGTTATAAATAGAAGGGTTTTCCCATTCATTTGTCACCTTTTGTTGTGTATTAGATCACTCTGGATCTATATTATTGGTCTGACTTTCAGCCATTATCATTATCAAATTTTCCATTATTTCACTTTGTGAGCTCCCTTTGAGTTCTATGTTTGTCTGGGTTTTATACACCAAAAAGAGAGAGAAATTATAGATCTGAAGTGTTGAGGACTTTCAAGAACCCATCCCATTCAAGAGAATTGGAAACACCTTTCTTGTTTTACTCCCAGGTGCCCTTAATATAAAATTATTTCAAAAATATTGTTCTTGTCTTGTCTATTGGATGTATGGAGCAAAACCTTATTTTTACTGCTTAATGTCTTTTTATGCATAGATCTAGATTTTTGCAGCATTTGTCTTGATCAACTAATTGCAGATCTGAAGATATTGGCAGCCATATTTGATGTTAGGTCTATAATTTATACGTAGCTAAAGTGGTATTTTTTCGTACACTTCGACAAAAGATTCATACTAACACTTGGGATTCCAACCACTATGTCCCATTGACGTAGCCATACTATTTGCGGCTACTAAGGCCGATTCGGCTCATATATATTCTGAAGCTGACAAGGTGAAAAAATTCATTGAGCGCATTTACCACAGTCGCCAACATGTTCATGACATATTGGACAGAACCAATGTTAAGTACAAGCAACAACATGATCAACATCGGGTGCCACACAAATTCCAGGTGGGCAACAAAGTGTGGCTACATTTGCAGAAGGAGCACCTCTCTAGACCCCACTTCAAGCTTCGACCGCTTTGATATGGGCCGCACACCATCACCAAGGATATATGGGCCAATGTCTTCGAGCTTAGTATTCCACATTTCCTTGGTCTCCACCCGGTGTTCAATGTGGACTGCCTTTGACCCTACTTCTGACCTCTACTGGGCACCTTCAACATTGCAGAACCACTCATACCACCAGAGTTAAACCCAGATTTCATGGAACAGACCACCACAAATCATATCAGGGAAATGAAAATCAAGAACACTTGCCAACAGAAGATCCACATGTATCGATTTGTCAAAGCTGGCCAACTCCTGCACCAAGGTAAATGGTTCTCCAGGGACCAAGTTCAGCAAATGTTTCCTCATCTCATGGAGCAACTCAACACAATGGGGACGATTGCTACCTAAGGGGGGAGGAATGATCCAAGTGGATATTGGTTTCCACCTGCCTATTCCACTTGGGGCCCCACCATTGTTTTTTTCATTTTTTGAGTTTCCTTAATTGTAACATAATTTACTATTTTTAGCAGTTTTTCGGGTCCTGAACTTCCAGAGCCATTTTGAGGCCCTAAACGACCGTTTTTGGAAAACCCGGGAGAAACATGGAATATCCTTCGATGTTGCTCACATAAAAATTTCTATTCCTCATATAGATATTTCTAATGAGGTGTTTTGTGCATCAAATGGAGATCGTATGCAAAAGTTACATCCTAGGGAAGATTTATGTACCAATTTACCCAAACAGGGTCGATACTTTTTGCACTTCATCTCCTAGGGTTAGGTTTTTGGATGTATAGGGTTTTGCATTATTTCTCAACAATAAATAGGCCCTCAAGCCTCATTGTAACATAGTTAAGAGGTCAGTAGCTTCCACAACTCTCCTCAAAGATAAGCTACCAACACCCTAGCTAGTTTATCTCCATTATGTCTATAAGAATATTTTAGTTATTTTTTATTAATGAAATGAAGTTTTACTTCTACTGCATCTCTGCTTTTATGTGTACTTTTGTATTTCATTGTGTTCCTGTATAAATCCGGATCATTGTTTCTCTGTTGAGTATTGTTTGAGTTTGTCTCTTTTTTTTAAGTTGATGTTTGTAGATGCATGGTTTTCACTATTTTCAATGCTTTTTTTTTTAAGTTTGTCCACTAACAACACCAACTATCTCTATGGTCCTTTGCAGGGAACAACTAACTGTTAAGGAGTTTTTATTTGGTACTCCATTGCCACAAAAACACTAACACAGAATTGGTGGCTCCATTATTTTCTTTTATTTGTTCTAACAACTATTTTTTAGGACCTTCTCTCTACATAACTACACTACAAGGCGCTCAGTACCTCTCTGCAATTTTTGTAGGACCTATGGGACCTATTCTGAGCCTCAGATTATGATTTTTTCATTCTCTATTCTCGCTTGCGTGAATTTTTCTCTGACAGATGCGTCGCGACGTATCTATGTTGGAAAAACATGCATGATCGCCAGAAAGTAAGAAAAAGATTTTTATTTCCATTTTTTCAGGTGAATGGTAGCCTTTAGTGAATTTACTTCACCTCTGCACTATGTTATTCTATGTTCAGTTTTCCTGATTGATGTGCTAACAATAATTACTGGAGAAATTATTATTTTTTATTTTTATTTCTTATATTTGCAAGAACACACATAGTTTAATTAGGGTTAATAGTAAGTAGCCAAATTCCACACATGTTTTTCAAACTATTGTTCGGTGTGGAGCTTGATTATATTCTTTATGTATCGCCACGTTGGACCCATGTTCTTAATAGGGCAGCAACATCGGTCGTTGTTTATTCACCATCAAGGGGAATGATAGTGAGTTTATGAGCCCCCCTAGAGGGGTGTTTCGAGGGCAGCGCCCCTGAAGCTAAAAACATATGTAAAATTTCCTTGTAAAATATTGTAATTTTGTAGGAAATCGAGGCCATTAATTAGGCGGATGATCTGACGGTAGAAGTTATATTTAATTTAGAGTTGTTTTCCCTAGAAGACAACCCCCTTTTTTGTATGAGGGTACTGTATTGCAGTTGTGTATTGTGTGTGTACTCTAAGCGAGATATAACAAGGGGGACTGTGTAAGAGAGTAGAGGATATTAGAGCGGATTTGTTGTACGTTGTGTCTCTTCATTTTGCTGGATATTATAAGGGAAGGACTAACTATTTCCATGGACGTAGCCAAAGTTGGGTGAGCCACATATATATGTGTCTATCTTGTTTGATATGTTATTTATGTGTTTGTGTTTCCACATATTTTATGTGTTCCATTGCTTTGTAATATATAATTTCTAACAAGTATTTTTCTAGCGTTTATGCAAATCACATAGTTTAATTAGTAAAGGAGTAAGTGGCCCATCATCCACAAATATTGCTACTAAACAACCTATTTTTCTTTTTAGTATTTTTTGGGACTAGGGCCAAGCATTAATACAAAAATAAAGTAATCTCTTCTTTTCTTGCGCCTTTTAGGAGAACCTGGGTTTGCATATGAATTCTTTCTCAAAGAATTTGGATTCCCCATCTCCCTTTAGTTCCACATAGTATAATAGGAAGGAATGTAAGTGGCCCATTATCTTCACATAACTTCTATTTATGCAAGGACCAATTAACACTTAGTTTAATTAGAGGGATATAGTAAAAGATCATCGCATATCCACATATTATCACACTTTGTGTGTTCACTTCGCCATGAACTAAGAATTTGTAAGCTTCGTATAATAAGGCATGTGGTGCTCAGATATGTTTTCACTTAAAATACCTTTTCTTACCAATTGAAACCCTAAAAAAAGTCAAGAAAATTAAAAACAACCATAACTTGAACCAACTAAATCTCCCCATAGGGGTCATAAAAGAATTAATAGTTCAAGTTAGGACAATTGGGGGTAGGCATCCCATAAGCCGCCATAGTCATTTTACATCTATGAAACTGAGAAGTTGATTTCTAGGGTGCTTAAAATCCTTCAATGATCCCACAGAAAATAATACCCAAGCATAATAGAGATCCGATTCACAGGGGGTTCAACTTAGGTCGAGTGTGTGCGGTACTATTTGGGGCTACCCGACCCATCTAGTGCTTGGTACTAGTAACTGACTACTAAGAAGCTAAAGACTTGAATGCTCGTGGGGGATGAATTTAATTTAGTGTCCAAAATCTAGGACATCCTTCCCCTAAAGGTGACAGCGTGGGCAACACTCGATCCTCATTTCCATTACCTTTATTGGTTCTTCGGTTGCTCAAAGGCATCACTAGTTCTTTCCGGAAATTTCCCCAGGACCCATCAGAAGATATCTCCATAAGGCCCTACTAATTTGACAGTCGAAAGGACGATCATGTCTCCATAGGTTTTTTTTATCATACAAAAACAGTAAAAAACCATGTTTTTCTTGATTGATCACATAGCTTAATCTAAAGTAAAATTTCCTTTCCATCTTCTGTTTGTTTTAGGTATGTGATTGTATTGAATTGATAGAGATATTCTTCCCTAAAAAAATGCAAAGCACTTCACATGATAATTGGAACCATAAGGAAATCCATGACTCCCCGTTGATCTAGAAATTTTTTAAGCCTGTCCCATTACCACTGGGGGTGCTAGGCATCCTACCATTTAGGCGTAGAGGACGTCACACTTCCACCATTATAGGTTCTTCCTTTATCAAGGAATAATTTCTAGAGACTCCTCACTAACAAAATACACCTTTCACGACTCTGCAAGGTTCACCAATCGCTACCCCTTTGGGGAGCCCACATACCACTCCTTTGGATTTCCCTAGGAGCACTCGCCAGAGTAGTCTTCCTCTGACCTCTCCGCAGAGGACCCCTTTGCATATAGCTATTCAAAATCATTTCATGATGGCATATAAATCACAAATACCTTTCTTAGCATATTTAAATCTGTTAGCCATCAATATTTTTTACATGTTAGTGATGACTATATCTACAGCTGAGTTTTCTAGAAACTTTTTTCCTTATGTCAATATGTCATCTAGAAAACCCTCCTAAAACTTTTTTCGCCTTTCTACTTTTCAGTCCACCCATGTCAAAATCAAAACCTCATTATCCCTATCCTATCTAGCTTTAGCCCTACTGGTCTGCCCATTAGCTTTAAAAGGCCAATCCAAATCTGTTTCAAAAGTCTCCCCTATGTTAGGAAGTGGCGCTTTAAGACATTTTACCCTTGGCGATCATCAAAAAGCCAAAAAGCCTCCATCTGTTACAGACCAACCATAACTGACCTCCCACTTTGCAAATGAAATTGACAAACAGCTCTAAGTCGCGCCACTTATATCCCTAGGTCTCAGCACTGCATAAACCCCAATCTCAAGCTGACTATTAGGTGTTTCACAGTGTTTTATGGATTCTGCAAAGAACAGGAAATATAACTTCATCTCAGGATTAAATGCTTGGATATACACTTAGAGGAACAGTTGCTTCTGAATGTAGCATGAACCTGAGATGAAGCTGCAAAACAAAGAGTCACTCATCAAGACCTTACAGTTCTTTCCAGCATGAAAATCACAGAAAGACACCACTGTCACAGCAAACTGGCAAATTGTCATGGCCCAGAACCTCCTTCATTTACAAGCAGAGGGTTAGGGCACCTCCTTCATTCACAAGCAGAGGGCGCTAGCCAGTATTGACTTTGAAGATTGCAAAAGTCCAGGTTTTCCTTTTACTGAACAGTGAAACAATATCTCCAGGTTTTATGAATGTGAGTGATGATCATAACAGGGATAGAGTTTGAAATATGCTAGCTCAAAGGAAAAAAGAATCTGGTCTGATAAAGGAGGTCATTTGAAGCTTTCAAATCATGTGAATTGTTGAACTTTAGAAAGGCATGTCATTAGTAAAAATTCCAATCATAAGCACCCTACTTGTCCACAAGATCAAATTGAAAAGGTACTGACAAAACATGCCATTACACAGGCAGAAAGAAAGTTCTTTTTTTTTCAAAAGGCACTGACCTCCATAGTCACAGAGACTATCTTTCAAGTAATTTGTCATGAGATGACCAAAGCAAATAATGATATTTCAGTCACCCTCAGAGCAGTGCAGGGAGACAGTGTCACTTTGGCTAGGGTTTTTTCTGAAACACAGTGATGATTGCAAGTAGAGATGCTAGTATTGATGTTTCAAGTGGTCTACTTTCCATCACATCCAGGGAAAAGCTGTGTCAAACAGATTTGTCAATCAACCTTCGGATACTTTACCTGATGAAGAGCCTCCTCCATGTATGAGCAGATGGCCAAAGCATTGCATATTGTTGAAAACTGATTTGGTCAAAAGGTGCAGTGGAAAGATACAAAGAAATTAAATAGAAGGCTGTACACTAGTACAAGATGGTGGTTATGTTTCAAAATGTATTACCCATAGGAAAATGTCTTTCAAAATATGCATCATGATGGACAGGGAACATCATGAATATGTATGCCATTGATACCAAAAAGGGGGCAGTTTCCTTAAGGGAAAGGATCAAACAACAATCCACTCTCACATGCCAAAAGTCCAAAGGAGCGCTTTTCAAGAAAACAGAGAATTATGACATGAAGGGATGCGACCAAAAAATGACACTTACAGTCCAGGGAGAAGCCTATAAATCACCTAAGAGCAGAGATTATCGAACAAATTGGAAAAACATAGGCCATCTCCTGTTAAATGACAAAACAGTTGTCAAGGCTTTTCAAAATGCTCTTTGACACATTCTGAGTGATTTTCTTTAAATTATCACCAAGTAGGTAAAACAGTAGACAAAGTTGAGCTATGGAATGGTTCTATTACAACAAGGTCAATGCACTGGTCAAAGCAAAATGATAATTGTTTCCAAGAGACATGTTCTTCTTGCTTCATGATTTCCTCCTTTCAGAATATACATCACAATTAATGGGAGGCATTTCAGGTTTAATTCCCAGGATGGACATGGTGAATAAGTATACCAGTTGATGTATAGGCAAAGAAGTTGTTTTCATGGACAGTCAGTATGGATAGTTTGAAACAAAACAAGTTTCCAGTGTTAAATAAACAGAGATGTGGTATAATGTGTTGTCAAGCAGAGGATTGTAGTGAAAAATTCCCCTCTTTGAAGACCATAGCAGGCTATAAAAAATGCAGCAACTTGGCATCTACAGTAGGAAAATAGTTGAAGGAGCAATGCAAACACCAAGGCTGTCAAAACACATTGACAAGGCAAGCCCTGTCCTTCAGAAACAAAACAGTGTTTAAGCATTATCTTGACAGTATTAAAGAAAGGTTACTTTGCCTCATAAATATCACCAGCATCGTTAGAAACAGTGGCAGAAATTGTGAAGATACGGAGTTATTTTTTAGAGTTCCAAGTTCGATGTTGAAGTGTCGAAAAGACTGTGAAAAATTTGCAAAGAAGCCCAACCAAAAGTCCGCTTTACATTTAAAAACAAGTGACCGTTGGAAAATTTGAAATGACATAAGGGTGAAGGTCGAGGGTAATTTTATCATTCTCAAACTGCAAACAAAGTTCCACGCCGCCCTCAACATCGAAAAAAAACAAATTTCTGGTCAAATTGCATGGTTTTGCACTGTTAAAGGCCGAGCGACGCGCCTGGGAGTAAGTTTACACAGTCGGTCAGTTCATGCGCGATGCGCCTGTACAGTGGAGCGACGCGCCTGTACAGGGCGCCCAACCACCCGACAGCCCGACCCGACAGGCCACCCGGGTGGTGTGTTTTGCGCGCCGTGCTGACCTTGAAGAGTGCCGCGCTAATCTTGAAGGTCTCCGGTGCTGATCCAACTCTCCTCCAAGGTTTTTTCAGCGATTTCAAGAGGTATTTCGAAATTTCATCCACATTTCCGAAATTGCCAAATGATAAAAATCAGTTTTTTGCATGGGCATATCTGTTGAAACAGCATATATGGTTGAAGGTTTTCTCCCCAAAGATGGATATTCCGCATTAAAAGGGTCTTGATTATTGTAAAAAGGGGAATCTTTACAGCTTTTTGCTCAAAGTTTTTGGAGCTTTTAAAAACCCTGTTACCTCTGCTCAAAATATAAATCTGACTGTATACTCACACCAAGGATAATGAGCATGTTTTTGTTTAAAAAGTGACATGCATAGAAAATAGTGAAATTTAGTGGGAGAAAGGGTTCTTGGTCAAGCAGAAGTTTATAGGTTGAAGCTCCGGAGGAAGCTTGTTCACACTGCTCATAAAGAGACAGTATTCACTGTATTGTTGGTTGGCTGCCTTGTGTTGTTCAAAGCTTATTGACAAAGTGGCTATCCATCCAAGCAGAGGTTTTTATAACATAACCAGAGGGTTACATTCGTAAGGCGCCATTGATTGTTTTGAAGGGATAAAACTCACATAACCTCTGCCTGAAAGCTTGGAAGCCTTTCAAACTCTATCATCTTTGCTCAGGATTGTTACAGTGACTGCTTAAATAGCACTAAGGGTTGATTTCACATATACAAGTTAGTTCAAGGTTGGCACACTTATACAGGGCAGAGTTTTTAATGATTGAAAAAGTTACCATGGAAAGGAGTAAGAGGTATTGAGTGACATCTTAAAACTCACAAGAACAGAGTAATCAAAGAACTTCTCACAGCAAACTCCTTCTAGCAGTCTGCCCCTCTTTTTCACTGTATCATTTCCTACTGTGAATTTGTTGACAGAGATATTCTAAGGGTGAGTAGGGACACTTTCTGAAGGGCAAGATTTTTTTTTATGGTTGAATTTAACATTGGAGACAGAGATATAAATGTGGTGGTTGATCTCTTAAACTCAAAAGTAAAGGGTGTTTTTCCTAAACACTATGCACTGATAATTCACCTTACCTAAGTCTCCTTTTTCTTTCACTGTATGGTCTCTTCTATGGAAATCTGTTGACAGAGATCTTCTAAGGGTGAGTAGGGCCACTTTCTGAAGAGAAGGGTTTTAATATTTGAGTTTTGTCTTGGAGACACAATTACAAGTATGTTGATTTGCCTCTAACAAACTCACAAGAATAATGATTTCTTAACACTGTATACAGGAAATCTACACAGCAGTTTGTCTCATCTTTACATATGGTACCCTATTGAGAATTTTGCCTGGCTGAGGTACATCCAAAGGTGAAAGGCTGGTTTTAAGGAGAGCAGAGGTTGTGTATTCAAAGAAACATTGTTGCAATCCATCCTAACCACATTGTTTATCTATCCAAGCAGCATATTGACACAGTTTGACTCCAGCAGAGCATTTTACACACAGTGAAGGCAGTGCGCCTCTTCCAAAGCTTATTTAGGTCAAAATTCCTCCAAGACAAGACCACAGGAGCGGTCCACATAAAAGATATGAGCCCATCTCTACAGAGGATATTAATGCTCATCCTTCTGTACTTTTCAACTTCCATGAAGTAGGCTACCTTGATTTTTGCCAGAAGATAGAAGAAGTCAAGAGTTTTTCGCCATTAACACACTTGTGCGCCCTGAGATTCAAAGAAAAACACTTCCAAGTGGCGGATCTTGATTTCAAAATTTGTCCAAGGTATGTGTCCAAGGCCACCAAGATCCCGTATCATGGCGAAAAGTGGTTTAAACAAGCTCATCTTGACTTAGAGGATTACAAACCTTTCATCAAGCCTGAACATAGGGAGGCTGTCACTGCTATTTTCCCTTTTTCATGTCTCCTTGACAGCTATGCTCCACTGATGAAAGCCATAATGAAATATTTCACTTGTGAAGGGAGGTTTAATCGAATTTACGCCTACCATGTCCGCTTACTGATGCATTTTACCAGAAGCAGGCAACTAAACCTCCCTTACTTTTTGTCCAAAAGCATAGAGAAAATGGCATCTACTGTCCAAAAGAAGGCCCCACCTCAGCAAATCCCTTCTCTTTTTCATCATTCTTTGATCAAGATTATCTTCCTATACCAGCTAGAGAAGAAAGAGGTTTCATGGGATTTATTCATCAGCCATCCAGATTTTGCCACTGTTCCTCCTACCCATATTTCTCCTACTCAGCCTGTCCATCGCCCAGTGCCTCTGTCTAGTAGGCCTACACCTAGAAGGCTCAGAATGACTACTGGACAGCCAAGTCAACAGGGGGAAGGAGAGGGCAGTGAGCAGCAGCAAGAAGAAAGGGATGAAGGACAGCAGCAGATAGAGGATGAAGGACAACATCAGATGGATTTTGAGGGACAGCAGCAGTTGGATGTTGAGGGACAACAGCAAATAGAAAGTGAAGGACAGCAGGTCCAAGAAGAATAGCAGCAAGTGCAAGATGAAGAACAACAAGTTGGGCAGGAAATTGAAATACCTCTTGAGCCACAAATTGAACAAGATATTGATGAAGAACAGCAAGCTAAGGCTGCCACCTTAACAGTGACAAAGATTGTTCCTAGAAAGAGGAAATTGCCCAAAAAGACACCTTCTAGCATGCCAAGGAGGAAAAGCGCCAGATTAGCTTTCAAAGGTAAAAGCAAAGTTGGGGAAAGTACAAAACATGGAGGTGAATTAGCTATTATCCCTATCCAAAGCGATGATAGTGATAATGAGGCCCGCCTTCTTGAAAATCTCTTAATTCACAAGGAAGAGCAAATTGAGGCATTAGAGCAAGATCTTCAAAGGGCAAGGAATTTCAACAAATTCTTGGAAATGGAAAACAAACAAATGAATGTGCACACAGTTGTTCATGAGGCACGGGCGATTAAGTATAAGAAAGAGGCAGCCAAGGCGCAAGCAAGAGTTGAAGAGCTCATTGGTGAGTTTGATGATGAAGAAGAGGAAGACCAGCCTAGGCGGAAGAGGTCTAGGACCATCGGGCTTAGAAGAGCCTTGGAAAAGCAGAGAGCAGAAGAGCAAGCCCAGCTCCAAGCCTTTCCTCTCACTGCACTCCTTGAGCAGGAAATTGAGGAAAACAAAGAGGCTTGGCTTGAAAGAGCTAACAAACATTTGGAAATGAAGCTTGAAAGGGCGAATAGAGATTTAGAGCTGCAGAGGAAGAGGACACACCACTTCCAAAAGCTGAATTAGTTTGCCTGGCACAAACTAAAGGTAGCACAAGAGAAATTGAAAAAGGTGAAGGGGAATCGCCTAGCACGGAAGGAAGGGAAAAGCATATCAGCCCTTGATATTTTGGCCTCAGCTTCGGAGCATGTTGCTATCGACCCTTGAGGGTCATGCATGCCAAATTAGGGCCTTTTTCGACAACTTTTTGTTTTTTGGCATTTTTTGGGTTTTTGGTCGAAAACTCATAATTTCGCCATTTCAGTTTGAGGAATTTTCAAGGGAGGAGGATGACACCGATAGATGCCATAATTCTATGAGCAGGTCTCCAGCGATTTTCGGGGCATTTGGAGATCATTCGCCCCCTCAAATTGGCGAAAAACACCCTCTTTTTGCACATTCTGCCCGCCATATCAGCAGTCTGCTATTTCCTGGCTTTTTACACACAGGTAAAGTTTTGGATGACTTCCAGGCCTCGTATTGAGATGGTTTCAGTTGCGCCGGAAAGTAGACACAGAGAGCTTTCCAACAAGCCCTCATGAGCCTCATTTCGACATCGGTAAGGCTGCCTATTGCATCCAGCAAGTCAGGGGACCTTTTTCAGGCATAAATATGAAGTATTTTTGTAATTTTTGAACCTCAAAAATCTGCTTTTCCCAAATGTGCGTTAAGCTATTTTTATACTTGGGAAATGATGTAAAGTCAATATAATTTCCGTTTTTAGCAGTTTTTAGATATTTTATGGGATATTTTGTGCCTTGGGCTTTGCAAAGCCTCAAGGACAAGTTTAGATATTTTGACTTGGTCAATGGGATAGCTAGTTGCTCCATGAGGTTTTCCTCCCTCAAGCCTATTTATTCCATGGGTTTCATTGTAAATCAGAGGCTGAACTTGAGAGAAGAATTAATACATTGGTCATATGAGCTTTGATGAATACACTTGTGTTATTATTTTTGGACTGCCTCTTGGATGCTTTTGAGGAGTGATGAAGGATTGGTGATGGATTCCATGACATGGTAGAATGGTATAGTTTTTCTTGCTATGTTTTTGTCTTCTAAGTTTTCATTCATAATCCATGTTTCTTGCTGCTATAGATCAGTAGAGATCAGTTTTGAGATATGCCCATGGAGGCACCTCAAAATTCCTGAATCTTCATAGCTTGATGTTTTCTTCTTCCTTTGTTATGCTAAAGAATTCTTAACTGCTCTTTAGTAACCTAAGGATAATGTTTGCTAGTTTTATTTACAAGTTCTATGCATGTTGAGTAGGATGTATGGTGTGCCCTGCCTACCTATAAGCTGTCCATAGTTCTGTCCATAAAACTTTCTCTTTGACCGATTTGTTGATCATCTTGTTGAACCAAGGAGGCCTAGTCCCGATCTAGCCCTTTGCCTAAAACTATGAAATCTTGTTTGTCAAAGTGCCCAATGACTTAGAGACTATGTTTAGGCGTTCCGGCGTATTTTATGAGTTGTTAGTTTGTCTTATGTGTTTTCCCTAAAGTCTGATAGCCATTTCCCGAAGTTAGAGGGTCTTATACCTCTATGTATGGCTGGAATGTTTGATTTCTATGTTTTAATTAGCTCATAGTTGCATTTAGCATGATTAATGGCTTGCTATAACATGTTTAAGTCTGCTATAAACTAGTTACACTTGAAATCCCTTGTCTTTCACAAACTTATTGTCCATTTAATCCATTTTGCCCAAAGATCCCTTCTACCGTGAATCAAATCGGCCCTACAGCAGCCTTACATCATCACCTCATAGCTTCCTTGACCTGTTTGACCCCATAGCCCAGTTTATCTACATCTTGTTATCCAGTTTATGTCTTTGATCAGTTTTATCCCTCACGAACTTAAAAAACCCCAAAAAATCAAAAACTCACTTCATAACTAGCCTAATATTAGAACACCATAAGCAAACACACCGACATCTTTTACACATATAGAGAGAGCCCTCTCTGAGTCCAGGAAGGCTAGGTCCTTGGGCTCCAAAGCTTGGTTTGATGTTACATCGTCATTTGGCTCGCCAATCGGCCAAATCATGGGACCCTAACATAATGGCGATCACGGTGGGACTCTGAGTATTAAACAAACTTAGTTTCCCTAATCTTTAGAGACTTTTGAGAATATTAGCTGGCTGACTTATCCCACCGCTCTCTAACATAATGGCGATCACGGTGGGACCTTCTGAGTTAGTGACAATCTAAGTACACCTTAGTAACTCTTGAAGTCTCAATCAATCTTAGTAAATTTTGATATTGTCTGAAGGGTAGAAAATAGCTCTCTCACCATCTTAGCAACATGATGATTCAGTTATAGAAAAATCTTCCAAACCTTGTAGGCACATAAAACTCAGAAAAAACCACAAAAATTCTCCCTTAGATTGGCTTTTGACAATATTGGTGGAAGTCCATACACATATACCTCAAAACAATAGACAATCCACCTGGCGACTCCACTAACCTCTAATAGGCCTTACTATTTTACCAAACTTCGGGCTACTATCCGATAGACCTATCCCATTGCTCACTAACATAGCGGGAGATGGTGGGACACTGAGTACATGATAGTCTAGCAAACTCTTATAGACTCTTTGGTCCTTTAGGTACCATAACAAGCAAGCAGTCCATAGACCCATTTTTTAGAGTAAACTATTTTTGTTCTCATCACCCTAGCAAAGTGTTGAAACAAGTCTAGGATACTTTAACAAACCATAGGCTGCACATAAAACTCAGAAAATCCAAAAACATTCTCAGATTAGTTACTGGTGGTGGACCATAGCTATCTTCACAAAAACAACCCATTTCCACCTGGCGACTCCACTAATCCATTCCTTTTATTTTTGACCATCCTTCGCCTTAGTAAAGCTTTAGAAAAACCACTCATCCAGAACATTCACCAATACCATTCTCTCTAAACTCTGGATCTAAAATCTGGCTTCACGAAGAATCAACACCAAATCCCATCCAGACCCAAATCCCCCTATCATAGTAGATGACCCAGAGAAGATTCTGTGGCAAGCTTCCGAAACTGACCATCCAGCTACTGGTAGATCCATCCGTAGAACAAGATCTGTACCTAAACATCGCACTATCCTACTAGATTCACCTTTGGAACTAGAGTCATCACAAACTCTTCCCAGGAGCAAATCATATAGTAAGATAAACTTTGACGATCTTGAACCACTAAACCCATCACAGAGTCCTAGTAGAGAAGCTTCACCTACCACTCCTCCTGACCTTCAGCTTCTCTATCAGTTTGGCTCTTATCATCCTAGATCTGCTCAAAACCAGATCACTAGTCCAAGTTCATCTGCCACACCTGGTCAAACCACCACTGTTCAAACCACTCCATCTCAGCCCACTACTCCTCATCTTGTACATCATCCATTAGCTCCAGTCATGGCAGCCTGGTACGCACCTTTGGTGTTGCCACCACCTTTAGCTCCTCTCCCAAACAAATATCAAGAAAAAATCCCACACTTTACTGGAGAAGACACCACCACACCTCAACAGCATATAAGTAGGATGACTGATGCTTATGAATACCTGGAGGTACAAGACGAGACCGTCAGAATGAGAATATTCGCCCAAAGTCTTGGTGGTGAACCCAAAACATGGTTCAAAAGCTTAACTCCAAACAGTATCCATGATATCCCAGAACTACATCAAGTCTTCAGAAATAGGTGGGAAATCCGAAGAAACCCCATTCAAATCCCGTCAGAATATAACAACCTAAAACGGGAAAATGGGGAAAGTGTCCAAGCTTACTGTACTAGGTTCAACAGTGTATATAACTCCCTCCCACCTCATTTCAAACCCCCACTTGGTTTAGCCTTGGCAAAATTCCCCGAGGGGTTTGATCCAGACATGACATATCATCTGAGAGACAAGGATCCCCCTACCTTAGAGGAAATGCAACAAATAGCCATAAAAGCAGATGCCAACTTAGCTGAAAAAAGAGCTAGAACTAGATCAGAAAGAAAGGTCACATATAGAGATGAGGTCTCTACTTCATCACCTTCCCTAGATCCCCGAATAGATGACTTAGTCAAATCCATGGCTAAAATGTGGGAAAAGATCAATGAAAAGGCTCCTGTTAGGGATAACCAGCCAAACCCTCCAAACAGAAACCGGAACCAGAACTTTAGGAGGGAACAGCCCCAAAATAGACCAAGGGAAAATGACCAACAGATCAGGCCACCATTCAATGAAAACTATGTGGAAGAAGATGATAGGGACTCAGAACCTCTTGATGAACATCATTTAAATCTTGTAGATTCTGATAATGAAAGTGAGTTGTACCTCACAGCGGAAGAACAAGAGTTATGTTCTCCTAATCAGGATGAGACCAATTATGAAGATCTCGATGATCCTGCCATAGAATTTCAAAATTCCATCATAGAAGCTGATCGGCAGTATAATCTTAGAAGCAGAAAAAACCAAAACCATTCCAAAAAGAATATCCCTGACAGTACCCGGGCTTCAGATAACATTCTAAAGAAAACCATGGATAGTAACCAGGTTAAGGCCAAAAAGATCGACCCGAACAAAGGCAAAGCTATTCAGACAAGTGTTAGCTCTGATACTCCTAGTACCTCTACAAAAGCTCCAGAGTTGGCTATATCAAACAAAATCCCAAGCCAAAGTCAACAAATTAAGAACATAGAAAAAGTTATGTCTGAAAAAGCTGAAACAAATCTGCCCAAACTACATACTCCTTTTAGTTTCGAAGGAGAAATTTCCAAAATAAAAATTACCATACCCCTCACAGAGCTAATAACTGTAGGTAGTTATAGATCTCAAATCTTCAAAGTCCTCAATCTAGAGAGCAAAGCAGATACCTTGAATTTAACTGATTACAAGCCCGAGCTCTTATTTGGCCCTAAAGTAGAAGGTGAATATCAAGAAGGATCTATTTCTCCTTTCTATGTAAGCTTAAACATACGGGACAAAATATTACACAACGCCATGTTAGATTCTGGTGCTTCCCATAACCTCATGCCTAAAGTAGTCATGGAAAACCTAGGGCTGGAAGTGACTCAACCTTACAAAGACCTGTATTCTTTCGATTCAAGCCAGGTCAAATGTTTAGGTTTGATAAAGAATTTAGATTTTTCCCTAACACAACTACCAGCCAAAAACTTAGTCATGGATGTAGTAGTAGCCAATATCCCACCCAAGTATGGAATGCTACTATCAAGAGCATGGGCTGCCAAAATACAAGGTAGCCTTCAAATGGATATGTCATTCGCTACTATCCCGGTTTTCAACCAAACAAGAAGGTTAGACCGAGAGACTCGCATGAAATACATGGTTAGCAACAGAGATAAGCCAAACAATACCCCCATCTATTCCATTCATTCCAATTTAGATTCTTTTATCTTATACAATGAAGGTGATATAAACAAGCAGATAAAAGAAAATAAAGACATGTCTAAATCATTACTGAACGAAGGGATTGATGACCAAAGTCCCAAGAAACCTGAGAAACAGCTCAGTACCATGTATGAAAAGGAAACTCTTTGGAGTATGAGTTTTGATGGTTCTTGTGGCAAGACTGGTTCAGGAGCAGGGATCTGGATACACAATACTAAAGAAGGCCATTCTTTTAGATTAGAATTCCAATGCACTAATAACATTGCGGAATATGAAGCCCTTCTCATCGGCCTGCACATGCTTAGAAACTTAGGTGCCAATAGAATATCAGCCCAAGGAGACTCAGAACTTGTAATCAGGAAAATCAAAGGTGAATATTCTGCAAAGAACCCAAGACTGAGAGAATATAGGAATGCAGCTTTGGATATCCTTAAAACTTTTGAAAAATATGAGCTCACCTATATCCCTATGATTCAAAACAGTCTCGTAAATGAGCTCGCCTTTGCTGCAAGCAATAGCCAAATACCATGTATGAGTGAGCAATATGACATTCAAGTGAAACATCGCCCTACTGTACCAGATAATCTTGACCATTGGCAAATATTCCAAGATGACGATCAAATTGATGATTTCCTACAATCTAGGAATGAGTTTGAAATAACCAAAACAGACTCAGGAGACGAAGAAAAGAAACCCAACCAGAGTCAAGACCAAGAGCTTAATCCACCTTTGTGGACTAATCTAAACCTGGTAGACCATCCCTATGGCAGGGAGGTGGAAGAGGACAGTGACCAAAGGGAACTTGAAGTCTTACACTGCGAAAATAACACCATACCCAGAGGGCTCGCACCTTTAGAAGAATTGTTTGACTTTAATGATGTGGCCAAAAAGCCTAAAATGGAATCCACAGAAGACGACATAGAGGAATACAACATAGGAAGTCTAGAGGAGCCCAAAAACATCAAACTATCCAGAACCCTCCCACCTCTCATAAAACATAAATACATCAAACTGTTTAAGGAATTTAAAGATGTGTTTGCATGGGGATACCAAGATCTAAAGTCATATGACACCAGTATCATCCAACATAAAATCCCCCTCAAAGAAAACCAAAAGCCTTTCAAGCAAAAGTTAAGGAGGATAAACCCAGTATTACTACCATCAGTTGAAAAAGAAATTAAAAATATGTATGATGCCGGAATAATCGTATCCCTCCGATACTCTGAGTGGGTCTCAAATCTGGTATCAGTTAGGAAAAAGACTGGTGAAATCAGACTCTGTATATATTTCCGAAACCTGAATAGGGCATGTCTGAAAGATAACTACCCTCTGCCCAAAATGGACCACATACTTCAGAAGGTAGTAGGCACTAAAAGAATCTCATTACTTGATGGTTTTTCTGGTTATAACCAAGTGTTGGTTTATCCTACCGATCAACATAAGACAACTTTCACCACTCCTTGGGGCACTTTTATGTACGTTAAAATGCCTTTTGGACTAATGAATGCTGGCGCCACATTTCAAAGAGCCATGGACATAGCCTTCTCAGAGGACATAGGTGTTTTCATAGTCATATATCTTGACGATATAATAGTATATTCTAAATCAGATGAAGAACACCTAGCACACTTAAGAAAAGTCTTCAACAAATGCAGAAAGTATGGTTTATCCCTAAACCCTAAGAAAACACTTTTCGGGCTAGAAGAAGGAAAAATCCTAGGTCACATCATTTCGGAAGAGGGAATTAAAATAGATCCCCAGAGAATCGAAGGTATTTTGCAGATAAGTGATCCCAGAAACATAAAGGAGTTACAGTCCTTTATCGGCAAGATAAATTTCTTGAGAAGATTCATCCCAAACCTTGCCGAGCTCCTGAAAGATATCACAAATATGTTAAGAAAGGAGGTCGGGGTTAAATGGACTATAGAAGCCAAAAAATCTTTTGAACTAATTAAAAGGGCCTTAACTGAAACACCAGTATTGATAAGCCCTGATTTCACCAAATATTTTTACATTTTTTCATTTGCCTCAGAACATACAATAGCTGCGGTGTTGTTGCAAAAAAATGCAGCTGGGCAGGAGCAACCCATTGCCTTTTTTATCAAATCCCTGAGAGATGCTCCCTTGAAATATAACATCATGGAAAAACAGGCATTCGCATTGGTAAAAGCCCTAAAGGATTTCCGAGTCTACATCTTACATTCTCATGTCATAGCTTTTGTCCCTAATACTGTCGTCAAGGACATCCTGAACCAAGATCCCGATGGTAAAAGAGGAAAATGGATCGCTATCATCCTAGAATATGACTTAGAAATCCGGCCTACCAAACTAGTTAAAGGACAGGGACTTGCTAAACTAATGGCTGAAACCAACCTCCAAGCTTTAGATATAAATTTTGTCGATACCTTAGAAGAACAGGAAAAGTGCACACTCCCCCCTATTGATCAGACATTTTTGGATTCGCCTTGGTATGCAGATATTATTTATGTATTAACTTATCTAAATGCTCCTCCGACTTTATCAAAAACAAAAGCAAGATTCCTTAAACAAAAATCTTTAAAGTTTTGCATTTTAGATGGTTTTCTGTATTGGAAAAATCCCACTGGTATGCTACTTAAATGTTTGCTTGAGTCTGATGCAGAGAAAATTATGCGTGAAATGCACGAAGGGGAATGTGGGGGTCATCTCTACTGGAAAACTACTGCAAACAAAATCCTTAGAGCCGGTTATTATTGGCCTACCTTTTTCCCTGATACTCACAAACTAGTTATGACATGCCATAAATGTCAAATTTTTGATGGCAAGAAAAAGCTTTTACCTTTGCCCGTACACCCCATCATAGTTGAAGGACCCTTCCAGCAATGGGGTCTAGATTTCATTGGGGAAATTCACCCCTCCTCATCCGCTCAACATAAATGGATCCTCACAGCCACTGACTACATTACCAAATGGATAGACGCCATACCTTCCCGGAACGCCACTGATTCAGTCATCATCACGTTCCTAGAAACCAATATCCTATCCAGATTTGGCTGTCCTAGGAAAATCATTACAGATAACGCCGCTGCCTTCTCTTCCAAGAAAATGATAGACTTCTGTCACAAGAATCATATTTCATTAGGGCATTCCACAGCCTATTACCCTCAAGGTAATGGTTTAGCCGAGTCTTCTAACAAAAGCCTAGTCAACATTATCAAAAAGCTTCTTGAACAAAATCAAAAAGCATGGCATGGGAAACTAGTACACGCCTTATGGGCTGATAGATTAACCACCAAGAAATCCATAGGTATGTCCCCTTACCAGCTAGTTTATGGTATAGATGCCATTTTCCCAACATCTTTAGGGGTTCCGGTAATGAAACTATTACAAGAAGTCCAAATAGAAGAAAATGAGATGCAAAGAAGGGTAAATCAGACTATCCATTTACAACAAACTAGAGAAGAAGTTTACCAAAAGGCTCAGTTAGCACAAGATAAAATAAAACAGATTTTTGACAGAAGAACTAAGGAAAATGATTTTCAAATTGGAGATAAAGTTTTAAAATGGGATTCTAGAAGAGAAGACAAAGGTAAACATGGAAAGTTTGAAAATTTATGGAAAGGGCCTTACATCATCAGCTCAGTCAGTGGAAACAATGCTTTCTTCTTACAAGAACCTGATGGGACTGAAATTTTTGGGGGTCCTGTGAATGGCAGGACATTAAAACACTATTTTTGTCAAGACCTCCATTTTTGAGTTTGGGACACTTGCATTCATTGTACATACCATTGTTTGAAATATTGAAAAGATAGAAAAGTCAAAAATAGTAAAAATAGAAAAGAGGGCAGGTGAAGATAGAACAAAGGGCCCATGTTCAAAAAAATAGTCCTTCGGAAAGCGAGCAAGCCTAAATGCCGCTACTAGTACTTCAATGTCTTGTTCAGCTATCTAGCCTAATCATAGCTGAGCATGTTTAAATTTATTTGCTGATAAGTTAGTGAGTGAAAAGATAGTCAACATTATGTAAGATTGACTTATCACAGAGCTTAGATTAGGGAGAGATTCTGGTTCCACATGCCTAAAACAGAACCAAAGAGAGAAGCGAGGGATGAAAAACACATTGTACATCTTAGCCCCACTTGTCTAGTTTTCTTTTGTTGCAGAATAACATTTGCGTGCAGCTTGTCTTTTATGCCGCAAATGCATGACAAATCAGACTGCCTAATCCTGATTTGATCGTTTTTAAATTTCATGTTTTAGATTAGAGAATGAAATCCTGTCAAACTGCTTAATCTTGACAGTCGATCTAGTTTTAGGTAGAGAAATGAAGGAGTTCATCAGTTTAATCTGAACTCCCGGCAGATATAAGAGTAGAAATAGATAGGTTCATTTTGAAAAAAGAAAAATATGCATTGTCAAAAGGCTGCTAGTTCAAATGCGCCAAAGAGAAGAAAAAATGTTAGGAAAGATAGTGGGGTAGGTAGAAGTATCATTGATGTTAACCATGCTGTCACTTTTCAGAAATGACATCAAGAAAAGGGTAAATTTTGCGCCAATGGATAAGGCAATGGTCTTCATAAGCCAAAGATATGAATTCTGGACACCTCCTGACGAGGAGCTGCCCTCCCCAAATGGAGCCACTATTAGCCATCAGTATTTTTTACATGTTAGTGATGACTATATCTACAGCTGAGTTTTCTAGAAACTTTTTTCCTTATGTCAATATGTCATCTAGAAAACCCTCCTAAAACTTTTTTCGCCTTTCTACTTTTCAGTCCACCCATGTCAAAATCAAAACCTCATTATCCCTATCCTATCTAGCTTCAGCCCTACTGGTATGCCCATCAGCTTTAAAAGGCAAATCCAAATCTGTTTCAAAAGTCTCCCCTATGTTAGGAAGTAGCGCTTTAAGACATTTTACCCTTGGCGATCATCAAAAAGCCAAAAAGCCTCCATCTGTTACAGACCAACCATAACTGACCTCCCACTCTGCAAATGAAATTGACAAACAGCTCTAAGTCGCGCCACTTATATCCCTAGGTCTCAGCACTGCATAAACCCCAATCTCAAGCTGACTATTAGGTGTTTCACACTATTTTATGGATTCTGCAAGGAACGGGAAATATAACTTCATCTTGGGAGGAAATGCTTGAATCTACAGTTAGAGGAAAAACTGCTTCTAAATGTAGCATGAACCTGAGATGAAGCTGCAAAACAAAGAGTCACTCATCAAGACCTTACAGTTCTTTCCAACATGAAAATCACAGTAAGAGAAAGACACCACTGTCACAGCAAACTGGTAAATTGTCATGGCCCAGAACCTCCTTCATTTACAAGCAGAGGGTTAGGGCGCCTCCTTCATCTACAAGCAGAGGGCGCTGGCCAGTATTGACTTAAAGGATTGCAGAAGCCCAGGTTTGCCTTTTACTGAAAAGTGAAACAACAATTCCAGGTTTTCTGAGTGAGTGATGATCATAACAGGGATAGAGCCTGAAATATGCAATTTCAAAGGAAAACAGAGTTTGGTCTCATAAAGGAGGTCATTTGAAGTTTCCAAATTATGTGAATTGTTAAACTTTAGAAAGGCAGGTCATTAGTAAAAATTCCAATCATAAGCAGCCTGCTTGTCCACAAGATCAAATTGAAGAGGCGCTGACAAAACATGTCATTACACAGGCAGAAGGAAAGGTGTTTTGTTTTTCAAAAGGAACTGACCTCCATAGTCATAGAGACTATCCTTCAAATAATTTTTCATGAGATAACCAAAACAAATGATGACATTTCAGTCACCCTCAGAGCAGTACAGTGAGACAATGACATTTTGGCTAGGGTTTTTCTGAAGCATAGTGGTGATTGCAAACAGAGGTGACAGTATTGATGTTCTTTTTAAGTTGGTTGCTTACCATCATAATCCAAGCAAATCCTTGTCATGCAGCATTATCAAATAATCTTCAAATACTTTGCTCAGTGAAGGGCCTCCTCCATTTATGAGCAGATGGCCAAAGCATTGCAGGTTGTTGAAAAATGATTGATCTAAAGTGCAGTGGAAAGATACAAAGAAATTAAATAGAAGTCATTGCACATGTCATTGATACAAAAAGGGCAGTTTCCTTAGAGGAAGAGGCCACACAGTCACCTCACTGTCCCATGCCAAGAAGTCTAAAGGGAGCTCCTTTTGAGTTAACAGAGAAATATAGTATGAAAGCATGCAACCAAAAGATGACACTTACAGTCCAGGGAGAAGCTTACAAATCGCCTGGAAGCAGCAATTATCAAACAAATTGGAAAAACACAGGCCATCTCTTGTTAAATGAAAAAACAGTTGTCAAGGCTTTTCAAAATGCTCTTTGACACATTCTGAGTGATTTTCTTTAAATTATCACCAAGAAGGTAAAACAGTGGACCAAGTTGAGCTATGGAATGGTTCTATTACAAAAAGGTCAATGCACTGGTCAAAGCAAAATGATAATTGTTTCCAAGAGACCTGTTCTTCTTGCTTCATGATTTCCTCCTTTCAGAATATACATCACAATTAATGGGAGGCATTTCAGGTTTAATTCCCAGGATGGACATGGTGAATAAGTATACCAGTTGATGTATAGGCAAAGAAGTTGTTTTCATGGACAGTCAGTATGGATAGTTTGAAACAAAACAAGTTTCCAATATTCAATAAACAGAGATGTGGTATAATGTGTTGTCAAGCAGAGGATTGTAGTAAAAAATGCCCCTCTTTGAAGACCATAGCAGGCTATAAAAAATGCAGCAACTTGGCATCTACAGTAGGAAAATAGTTGAAGGAGCAATGCAAACACCAAGGCTGTCAAAACACATTGACAAGGCAAGCCCTATCCTTCAGAAACAAAACAGTGTTTAAGCATTATCTTCACAGTATTAAAGAAAGGTTACTTTGCCTCATAAATATCACCAGCATCGTTAGAAACAGTGGCAGAAATTGTGAAGATACGGAGTTATTTTTCAGAGTTCCAAGTTCGATGTTGAAGTGTCGAAAAGACTGTGAAAAATTTGCAAAGAAGCCCAACCAAAAGTCCGCTTTACATTTAAAAACAAGTGACCGTTGGAAAATTTGAAATGACATAAGGGTGAAGCTCGAGGGTAATTTTATCATTCTCAAACTGCAAACAAAGTTCCACGCCGCCCTCAGCATCGAAAAAAAACAAATTTCTGGTCAAATTGCATGGTTTTGCACTGTTAAAGGCCGAGCGACGCGCCTGGGAGTAAGTTTACACAGTCGGTCAGTTCATGCGCGACGCGCCTGTACAGTGGAGCGACGCGCCTGTACAGGGCGCCCGACCACCCGACAGCCCGACCCGACAGGCCACCCGGGTGGTGTGTTTTGCGCGCCGTGCTGACCTTGAAGAGTGCCGCGCTAATCTTGAAGGTCTCCGGTGCTGATCCAACTCTCCTCCAAGGTTTTTTCAGCGATTTCAAGAGGTATTTCGAAATTTCATCCACATTTCCGAAATTGCCAAATGATAAAAATCAGTTTTTTGCATGGGCATATCTGTTGATACAGCATATATGGTTGAAGGTTTTCTCCCCAAAGATGGATATTCCGCATTAAAAGGGTCTTGATTATTGTAAAAAGGGGAATCTTTACAGCTTTTTGCTCAAAGTTTTTGGAGCTTTTAAAAACCCTATTACCTCTGCTCTAAATATAAATCTGACTGTATACTCACACCAAGGTTAATGAGCATGTTTTTGTTTAAAAAGTGACATGCATAGAAAATAGTGAAATTTAGTGGGAGAAAGGGTTCTTGGTCAAGCAGAAGTTTATAGGTTGAAGCTCCGGAGGAAGCTTGTTCACACTGCTCATAAAGAGACAGAGTTCACTGTATTGTTGGTTGGTTGCCTTGTGTTGTTCAAAGCTTATTGACAAAGTGGCTATCCATCCAAGCAGAGGTTTTTATAACATAACCAGAGGGTTACATTCGTAAGGCGCCATTGATTGTTTTGAAGGGATAAAACTCACATAACCTCTGCCTGAAAACTTGGAAGCCTTTCAAACTCTGTCATCTTTGCTCAGGATTGTTACAGTGACTGCTTAAATAGCACTAAGGGTTGATTTCACATATACAAGTTAGTTCAAGGTTGGCGCACTTATACAGGGCAGAGTTTTTAATGATTGCAAAAGTTACCATGGAGAGGAGTAAGAGGTAGTGAGTGACATATTAAAACTCACAAGAACAGGGTAATCAAAGCACTTCTCACAGCAAACTCCTTCTAACAGTCAGCCCTCTTTTTCACTGTATTATTTCCTACTGTGAATTTGTTGACCGAGATTTTCTAAAGGTGAACAGGACACTTTCTGAAGGGCAGGTTTTTTGATTGGAATTTAACATTAGAGACAGAGATATAAATGTGGTGGTTGATCTCTTAAATTCACAAGTAAAGGGTGTTTTTCCTAAAACACTGTGCACTGATATTTCACCTAACCTAGGTCTCCTTTTTTCTTTCACTATATGGTCTCTTCTAGAGAAATCTGTTGACAAAGGTATTTTCAAGGTGGAAGACCATTTCTGAAGAGCAGGGTTTTTATGATTAATATTTGTCTTGGAGACCAAATACAGGTGTGTTGATTAGCCTCTAACAAATCCACAAGGAAAAGTGATTTTTTAATATTGTGCACAGGAAATTTACACAGAAGCCTGTCTCATCTTTACTGATGGTGTCCTATTGAGGAATTTGCCTGGCTGAGGTACACTCAAAGGTAGAAGGCTAGTTTTAAGAGAACAGGAGGTTGTGTATTACAAAGACACTTGTTGCAAACTATCCACCTCACATTGTCTCTCTGTCAAAGCAGCATATTGCAACAGTTTCAATCCAGCAGGGCATTTTTACACATAGTGAGGGCAGTTTGCCTTTTCCAAAGCATTTCAGGTCAAAATGCCTCCAAAGCAAGACCACAGGAGCGGGCCACATAAAAGATATGAGCCCATCTCTACAGAAGATATTAATGCTCATCCATCTGTACTTTTCAATTTCCATGAAGTAGGCTGCCTTGATTTCTGCCAGAAGATAGAAGAAGTCAAGAGTTTTTCGCCATTAACACACTTGTGCGCCCTGAGATTCAAAGAAAAACACTTCCAAGTGGCGGATCTTGATTTCAAAATTTCTCCAAGGTATGTGTCCAAGGCCACCAAGATCCCGTATCATGGCGAAAAATGGTTTAAACAAGCTCACCTTGACTTGGAGGATTACAAATCTTTCATCAAGCCTGAACATAGAGAGGCTGTCACTGCTATCTTCCCTTTTTCATATCTCCTTGATAGTTATGCTCCGCTTATGAAAGCCATAATGAAATATTTCACTTGTGAAGGGAGGTTTAATCGAATTTATGCCTACCATGTCCGCTTATTGATGCATTTTACCAGAAGCAGGCAACTAAACCTTCCTTACTTTTTATCCAAGAGCATAGAGAAAATGGCATCTACTGTCCAAAAGAAGGCTCCACCTCAGCAAATCCCTTCTCTTTTTCATCATTCCTTGATCAAGATTATCTTCCTACACCAGTTAGAGAAGAAAGAGGTTTCATGGGACTTATTCATCAGCCATCCAGACTTCTCCACTGTTCCCCCTGCCCATATTTCTCCTACTCAGCCTGTCCATCGCCCAGTGCCTCTGTCTAGTAGGCCTACACCTAGAAGGCTCAGAATGACTACTGGACAGCCAAGTCAACAGGGGGAAGGAGAGGGCAGTGAAAATCAGCAAGAAGAAAGGGATGAGGGACAAAATCAGATAGGGGATGAGGGACAGCAGCAGATAGAGGATGAAGGACAGCAGATGGATGTTGAGGGACAGCAGCAGTTGGATGTTGAGGGACAGCAGCAAACAGAAAGTGAAGGGCAGCAGATACAAATTGAGGGACAGCAGCAAGTGCAAAATGAAGAACAACAAGTTGGGCAGGAAATTGAAACACCTCTTGAGCCACAAATTGGACAAGATATTGATGAAGAACAGCAAGCTAAAGCTGCCACCTTAACAGTGACAAAGATTGTTCCTAGCAAGAGGAAATTTCCCAAAAGGACACCTTCTAGCATGCCAAGGAGGAAAAGCGCCAGATTAGCTTTCAAAGGTAAAAGCAAAGTTTGGGAAAGTACAAAGCATGGAAGTGAATTAGCTATTAGCCCTATCCAAAGCGATGATAGTGACAATGAGGCCCGCCTTCTTGAAAATCTCTTAATTCACAAGGAAGAGTAAATTGAGGCATTAGAGCAAGATCTTCAAAGGGCAAGGAATTTCAACAAATTCTTGGAAATGGAAAACAAACAAATGAATGTGCACACAGTTGTTCATGAGGCACGGGCGATTAAGTATAAGAAAGAGGCAGCCAAGGCGCAAGCAAGAGTTGAAGAGCTCATTGGTGAGTTTGATGATGAAGAAGAGGAAGACCAGCCTAGGCGGAAGAGGTCTAGGACCATCGGGCTTAGAAGAGCCTTGGAAAAGCAGAGAGCAGAAGAGCAAGCCCAGCTCCAAGCCTTTCCTCTCACTGCACTCCTTGAGCAGGAAATTGAGGAAAACAAAGAGGCTTGGCTTGAAAGAGCTAACAAACATTTGGAAATGAAGCTTGAAAGGGCGAATAGAGATTTAGAGCTGCAGAGGAAGAGGACACACCACTTCCAAAAGCTGAATCAGTTTGCCCGGCGCAAACTAAAGGTAGCACAAGAGAAATTGAAGAAGGTGAAGGGGAAGCGCCTAGCATGGAAGGAAGGGAAAAGCATATCAGCCCTTGATATTTTGGCCTCAGCTTCAGAGCATGTTGCTATGGACCCTTGAGGGTCATGCATGCCAAATTAGGGCCTTTTTTGACAACTTTTTGTTTTTTGGCATTTTTTGGGTTTTTGGTCGAAAACTCATAATTTCGCCATTTCAGTTTGAGGAATTGTCAAGGGAGGAGGATGACACCGATAGATGCCATAATTCTATGAGCAGGTCTCCTGCGATTTTCGGGGCATTTGGAGATCATTCGCCCCCTCAAATTGGCGAAAAACACCCTCTTTTTGCACATTCTGCCCGCCATATCAGCAGTCTGCTATTTCCTGGCTTTTTACACACAGGTACAGTTTTGGATGACTTCCAGGCCTCGGATTGAGATGGTTTCGGTTGCACCGGAAAGTAGACACAGAGATCTTTCCAACAAGCCCTCATGAGCCTCATTTCGACATCGGGAAGGCTGCCTATTGCATCCAGCAAGTCAGGGGACCTTTTTCAGGCATAAATATGAAGTATTTTTGTAATTTTTGAACCTCAAAAATCTGCTTTTCCCAAATGTGCGTTAAGCTATTTTTATACTTGGAAAATGATGTAAAGTCAATATAATTTCCGTTTTTAGCAGTTTTTTAGATATTTTATGGGATATTTTGTGCCTTGGGCTTTGCAAAGCCTCAAGGACAAGTTTAGATATTTTGACTTGGCCAATGGGATAGCTAGTGGCTCCATGAGGTTTTCCTCCCTCAAGCCTATTTATTCCATGGGTTTCATTGTAAATCAGAGGCTGAACTTGAGAGAAGAATTAATACATTGGTCATATGAGCTTTGATGAATACACTTGTGTTATGATTTTTGGACTTCCTCTTGGATGCTTTTGAGGAGTGATGAAGGATTGGTGATGGATTCCATGACATGGTAGAATGGTATAGTTTTTCTTGCTATGTTTTTGTCTTCTAGTTTTCATTCATAATCCATGCTTCTTGCTGCTATAGATCAGTAGAGATTAGTTTTGAGATATGCCCATGGAGGCACCTCAAAATTCCCGAATCTTCATAGCTTGATGTTTTCTTCTTCCTTTGTTATGCTAAAGAATTCTTAACTGCTCTTTAGTAACCTAAGGATAATGTTTGCTAGTTTTATTTACAAGTTATATGCATGTTGAGTAGGATGTATGGTGTGCCCTGCCTACCTATAAGCTGTCCATAGTTCTGTCCATAAAATTTTCTCTTTGACTGATTAGTTGATCATCTTGTTGAACCAAGGAGGCCTAGTCCCGATCTAGCCCTTTGCCTAAAACTATGAAATCTTGTTTGTCAAAGTGCCCAATGACTTAGAGACTATGTTTAGGCGTTCCGGCGTAGTTTATGAGTTGTTAGTTTTTCTTATGTTTTTTCCCCAAAGTCTGATAGCCATTTCCCAAAGTTATAGGGTCTTATACCTCTATGTATGGCTGGAATGTTTGATTTCTATGTTTTAATTAGCTCATAGTTGCATTTAGCATGATTAATGGCTTGCTATAACATGTTTATGTCTGCTATAAACTAGTTACACTTGAAATCCCTTGTCTTTCACAAACTTATTGTCCATTTAATCCATTTTGCCCAAAGATCCCTTCTACCGTGAATCAAATCGGCCCTACAGCAGCCTTACATCATCATCTCATAGCTTCCTTGACCTGTTTGACCCCATAGCCCAATTGATCTGACTTCTTGTTATCCATTGTTTATGTCTTTGATCAGTTTTATCCCTCACGAACTTAAAAAACCCCAAAAAATCAAAAACTCACTTCATAACTAGCCTAATATCAGAACATCATAAGCAAACACACCGACATCTTTTACATTTATAGAGAGAGCCCTCTCTGAGTCCAGGAAGGCTAGGTCCTTGGGCTCCAAAGCTTGGTTTGATGTTACATCGTCATTTGGCTCGCCAATCGGCCAAATCACGGGACCCTAAAAAAATCTACAATATTTAAGTAAGCTAACGAATGACCCAGTTATTCATGTCCTTAATTCTCCAACTATTCCAACCAAGCTCCCTTCAGACATTCCAAAATTTGAAGGAAAGAAAGGGGAAGACCCAGGAAACCATGTCTTGAATTGTCACCTGTGGTTTTTGTCGAATAGTATTATAGATGATACTATTCAGTTATGACTATTTCAACACACCCTTAGAGGGCCTGCAGCGAAATGGTATATTGACCAGCTTTCTGCGTCACATGGAAGATTTAGTTCCCTTGTTACTACATTTCTCACATTATTCTAGCTCCCGATTTGGTATGAATCAGGACTATAACTTCTCACCCACTTCAAACAAACATCTTCCATACACATATTATATCATATCCATGAATGTAAGAAACATTGTAGCTTGTGTAAAGCACTTTTTTATGATAGTGTAATGTTCCCAAAATGGATTACTCAGCAAGACATGCCTAAAAAACGAATTTTTCAGAGATGTGTGCTTCATATATCATAAAATGTGTTTAAAAACACTCAAAAATCAATTCTAAGTACTGCAAAAACCTTTACTCAGCTTTTATTCTCAAAAAGGTTAGGAAAAGCAGCTTTTCATGCCCTAAAATGACTGTATTCAGAAATTTGCGTAAAAATAAGGGTCATGGCTCTGGGATATGTTATATTAGGTCAAGAGGGATTGACATGCCAATTTTTAGCAAAACAAAATTCGTTTTTCTACGTTAAACAGATCCTCCTTCCCGACTAGGCTTAAAATTGTTGATTTCCCATGATTTGGAGTATGTAGAAATTTGCTGAAGCTTAGAGAGCGTATTTTCTGAAGGGTTTGGTGAATTTATGTAGAGATAATAGTATGACAAGCCAATAATATGATTCAAATATCTTACATTAGAAAATACAGATCTATACTTGAAGAAAAGGCCTAAAACCCAAGCTTTATGACACAAGAAGTAGAGGATGAACCAGAAAGCGTAATTTTTAGAAATATGAAGCATTGTTTCATTAAGTTTCAGATATATAACATATAATAGTACAAAATGGTAGATATAAATGGGATCTATATGAAAAAATGACTTTTAAGTACATTCCCCTTGGGGATCTCAGCTTATAATGAAGAACACTAAATAGATCTGAGATCTACACCATGGATCTGCAGTAAACTTTAGAAATTTCTGAAGAATAATTCACACAATAGATCATATATGAAATATGACATGGATTGGTTGGCCAATCCACGGATCACCTCAGTGAAGGAAAGGAACCCTTTCACTAGAGATCTCTCCTCCAAACTGCTAGCAAATAAACATTGCAAATCTGCCTAAAAAACAACGTTGTTTCTAAAGCTAACTACACTGATGAAGTGGTGCACACTTTGGCCTCATTCCAAGATGGAATTTTGAAGCTCTAAGCAGCTATTTCACTCCTACCAATGGTTTAGATGACTTCCCCATTGAAAAGATGCATTTGAATTCTTCAGATTTGAATAGATTTGATTCCACTTGCTACAACTCTCTAAACAGTGAAGCCCTAATCAAGATTTATGCTGTCAAGGGAGGTGAAGCTTGGCCAAAATGCGAGATAGTGGATCAATGCAGCACAATTTCTTTCAAGAGACCCTCAAGGAAGGAAGAGGAATTCCTAAACAGGAAATTCCTCTCTCTTAGCTAAACAGCCAAGAGAGTTTGAGTTGCTCAAGCAATCTCAAAATCAAATTATCGTCAAAAACCTTTTCCTTGAGCCTTCTCCTTCCTTTTATAAGATGAGGATGTGCAAAACCCTAAACCACCTCAAATGAATTAACCCCTTTCACATGAGATCCTCCTTCTAGAACTGCGCTGGGTCTTCAAAGTGGTTCAATGTATCTGGTCTTCTTAGTGATTTGGTCCTATTGACCCAGTCAAGTGGCTCAATCCTGTTCAGACACAAGTGGCTTTTATTAAGAAAGCCCTTATTTGTCTCTGTTCACATTGGGCATTGATTTATTTTTATGTTTTAGGAGTTTTACATGTCCTCCTTTACATTTTATTCATCAATAAATAAAATTAAAACAAAATGAAATATTCCTATTAGCTTGGGCTAATTAGGAATATTACAGTCCTCCCCTCCCAAATGTTGCTTGTACTCAAGCAACTGCAAGGATAGAACTGAAGCATGTCCCCTCCTCCTACTGTAGCATCCACATATGATGATCTCCTCCAAATAATGAGATGTTGTATCAACAATAAATCGCCATATTTCCTCTCCCAAGCATATCAATTAGCTGAATAGTTATCATCATGAATAAGTAGAGTACTCAAGAAGGAAATAAGGTGCTCCCTAGAGGCTCCCTTGAGGCATGTAATCTGAAATATATTGGGAAACAACATTTCCATGTGGATCCTCCATCCCCAAACAATCATCCACACAAAATGAGTTACCTCCCAACATGGCAACTCCTGAAAATGTTCCTCCACCTTGAGCTCCCGCAAAATAGGTGGGCTGAAGAACTGCACATGGTAGACAAGATAGCCTACCCCATGTTGTTCTCATCTCCACTTAAGATAAGTGTAGAGTGCAAACTGATCTTGGGATGCAAGGATATTTCCCTCAAGTGGAAACATGAATATTAGATATGCAAAGATCTTCCCTCCAACCCTGTAAAACCAATTAGCCCAAAATGTTCCATATCTGATGGATAGAAGGGTATCATCATAAGGTATTCCATCACACACATGGCCCACCTCCAAGAGAAACAAGTGTTTGGTCATGGTGGCCACAACTCTTCCCATGTTCCCATTAGAACATGTACTGCAGAAAATGTGGGAACCTACTTCCAAAAAGGACACATCCAAACCATGTGCCTCACTCAACATCATGTCTCCCATCAAGATAAAAGCAATATCGACAAATTAAGAACATGAATATCATCATCATGAAGGAAATACTGAAGGTTCTATGTGATGCAAGAGAGTACCAACAGTTTCCCAAGTCTTCACAACGCAGTTTTACATACTGTTGCTTTAGAAGAATACATGGAAAATTGTTTCTTGTTACATGGTTAATCATATAAATCAGATGAACATACATGTAAGGAAAACATCTTTGCCCAAGGCCACATAAGAGATGGTCTTCGCCATCATATAATTTGGCCCAATGTAGATCATGGAGCTCAATGAATAGCTTGCCCTCTTGTGGAGCAATGCACTGCCAAAAGATGGTGAGAGGATGCAAGCAAAAGGTCTCACCATATGTTGGAAGCAAGAAGATACATGGACCCATGAATGAATTCTCAATAATATTTTGGCACACTCCCATGAAGGGGAATGAACCAAGTGTTGCATGAAAGTCCTCCTCCTCATGCTTGGAAACCCAAGTCAATAAAATCACACCACAGTAATAGATGTCTCCATCTACCACTTCATCTTCTTCACCCCCTCTTTCTTCACCAAGTGCATCGAATGAGAAGTGATCCTGGGAATACTCCATCAATAAATCCCTGCTCCAAAGTGACAACTTTGTTGGCCTATGAAAATAGGCTCCCATCAACACATAGCTCCAATATTTGACATGTAGAATGTCAAAGGCATCTCCCATAATGCTGCTACATATGAGAAGTCCTTCCCATGAATAAATTCCTTCTTGAACATCTAAGGCCAAGAAGTAATTGCTTTGCACCATGATAGTGCCATCTCCTACTCCTGCAACATCATGAAAATTGTGAGAGAAAATCTGCCCTTGCTCTTTCAAGAACATCCCAAGCAACAAAATCTTTTGTTGCCTCCTCATACTCCCATCATCCAAATCATGTAGTGACAACATGGTGTTTGACATGAAGAATGTTATGCCAAACCAATGTGCCCATACTCTTTGCTGCCCCATGATGCAATTATTCTGCCACATACCCTTAGAAAGAGAGTGATGACCAAACTCTTTCAAGAGCGACCAACACAGCCAAGCCTCCTACTGCCTAGTGTCATAGCTCTACAAGTAGCTCTACAGCTTCTTGCTCTCCATCCACATCCACTCAACCAATTGTGGATGTCTCCTTCCACCCTTCATCCTGGTACTCCTCCCATGAGGGCAACCATCATCCCAAATCAAATTCCTGCATTTCATGGGATCTTGAAATGCAATCTTCCCGAGGATCAATTTGACCCTATCAGGACCCAAATAGGTGGTAGGAAAAAACCTCCCATCATGATGTGCATGGCTCGAGAAATTTCCAACACAGTCATGAGAGATGTTATCCATCCGAAGATGTCCTCCATCTACTATCAACTCCTGTGAGAAGGGAAGATCCTCCTGAAACCGTTGAAGAAATTTGAACTCCATGATGTGCTGAAGTGCACCTCCAATGAATTCTTCCCATGAGGTCTTCTCCTCATGCATGGCTTCCCAAAACCAAAGGGGCCTTGTATTTGCTGCAAGTAGAAGTTTCTCTTTGAGCAGGGGTGTGCTCATTGAGAAAGGGTCATCTAGAAGGGAGAAAGGGTTTCTCACGTCAAGATGTCTACCATCCATAATTACACACTCTATTGCTCCATGAATGAATCTTTCATGTGAATGCTCCAATGAGGAATGGTTCCTCTCTTCTTCCTCACTGCTTTGGCACAATTTAGTGCAACTCTGTTGCTTTAAATCAGCAGCATGCAAAGATGTAGATCTCTTCATACAATGTGCTAAAATGACAATAGATGGATTTTTAATCATACCTCGGTGAGATGTAGAAGCAAGAACTTCCTCTGCAACTATGTAGTCTTCCCTCATTACTGAACATGAAGGCTGCTCTTCCAAGGTTGTTCTAGCTCTGGTACAACTCTCCACCCTCTCAATCTCCTTGAGATCTTCTTCAATACCCTTCAGGGTCTAGAAAAGGAGCAGGGAGATCTCCTATTCTGTCATTCTTCCAAGTGGTGGAGCCATGCTTTTGTTTCTTCTGTACAATGCATCTTCTTTGTGAGGGTAGGAAGTGCATGGATCTTCCTCTCCTTCTTCAAACCTTCTGTAGGTCTTACTGCAACTTTCTTCTTCTCGAAACCCTCTAGGAGTCTCGGTGCATCTTCATTCTCTCTTCTAATTTACCTCTTTGGAGAGGCCCGTCTTAGATCTGAAAACTTATGATAGTAATCTCATCCTCTCCACCATTCTTATCTCTGTTTCTTCTCTTCACTTTTCTGATATCTTGATCTCACAGGCTGTGCCAGAGATCATGCTCTGATACCACTGTAATGTTCCCAAAATGGATTGCTCAGCAAGACATGCTTGAAAAATGCATTTTTCAGGGATGTGTGCTTCAACTATCATAAAATGTGTTTAAAAACACTCATAAATCAATTCCAAGTACTGAAAAAACCTTTACTCAACTTTTATTCTAAAAAAGGTGACGAAAAGCAGCTTTTCATGCCCTAAAATGACTGTATTCAGAAATTTGTGTAAAAATAAGGGTCATGGATTTGCGATATGTTATATTAGGTCAATATGGATTCACATACCGAATTTTAGAAAAATAAAATGTGTTTTTCTATGTTAAACAAATCCTCCATTCCCGACTAGGCTTAAAATTGTTGATTTCCCATGACTTGGAGTATGCAGAAATTTGTTGAAGCTTAGAGAGCGTATTTTCTGAAGGTTTTGGTGATTTTATTCAGAGATAATATTATGACAAGCTAATAATATGATTCAAATATCTTACATTAGAAAATACAAATCTATACTTGAAGAAAAGGCCTAAAACCCAAGCTTTATGACACAAGAAGTAGAGTATGAACCAGATAGCATAATTTTCAGAAATATGGAGCAGTGTTTCATTAATTTTCATATCTGTAACATATCATAGTACAAAATGGTATATCTAAATGGGATCTATATGAAAAAATGACTTTTAATTACATTCCCCTTAGGGATCTCAGCTTATAATGAAGGACACTGAATAGATCTGAGATCTACACCATGGATCTGTAGTAAAATTCAAAAGCTTCTAAAGAATAACTCACACAGTAGATCAGATCTGAAATAGGACATGGATTGGTTGGCCAATCCATAGATCACCTCAGTGAAGGAAAGGAACCCTTTCACCGGAGATCTCTCCTCCAAATTGTTAGCAAATAAATACTGCAACTCTTCCTGCAAAATAACGCAATTTCGGAACCTAAATACGTTGATGAAGTGATGCACACTTTGGCCTCGTGAGAATATGGAATTCTGAAGCTCTAAGCAGCTATTTCACTCCTGCCAATGGTTTAGATGACTTCCCCACTAAAAAGATGAAATAGAATTCTTTAGATCTGAATAGATCTGATTCCACTTGTTGTAGCTCTCTAAACAGTGAAGCCCTAATTAGGATTTATGCTATCAAGGGAGGTGAAGCTTCGCCAAAATGCCGGATAGTGGATCAATGCAACACAATTTCCTCCAAGAGACCCTCAAGGAAGGAAGAGGAATTCCTAGACAGGAAATTCCTCTCTCTTAGCTAAAAATCCAAGAGAGTTTGAGTTGCTCAAGCAATCTCAAAATAGAATTATCATCAAAAACCTTTTCCTTGAGCCTTCTCCTTCCTTTTATAAGATGAGGATGTGCAAAACCGTAAACCACCTCAAATGAATTAACCCCTTTCACATGGGATCCTCCTAGAACTATGCTGGGTCTTCAAAGTGGTTCAAGGTATCTGGTCTGCTTAGTGATTTGGTCCTGTTGACTCGGTCAAGTGGCTCAATCTTGTTCACACACAAGTGGATTTTATTAAGAAAGCCCTGATTTGTATATGTTCACATTGGGCATTGATTTATTTTTATGTTTTAGGAGTTTTACAAGTCCTTCTTTACATTTTATTCATCAATAAATAAAATTAAAACAAAATTAAATATTCCTATTGTCTTGGGCTAATTAGGAGTATTATAGATGGAGTCCTCTAGGACCTATTTTTGAGATATATCACATCTTAAATTTCAAAACATGTGGAAAATTCATCCACACACAATGAGGAAGATGCCATTAGCAAATCTCAATAGCTAGAGCTTGTATACAACTAGTCTGGATATATCTATAATGTTCTTGTAGATGCCCCATGTCTAGAAACTTATAAACAGATACTAGGTACATCGAATGTTGTTGATGGATTGATAGGGTCCTTAACCAAAACTCAACTGAGAAACACCTACCAATATCATGCTTATTCTTTTAGTAGTCAATCATTCGATACTACAAAAAATGCACCACATATAGGATAATACCCTAGTTAGCTTGCACCATTGCAAAATGCGGCTGGCAAGGTTAACCAATATCATCCCCCATAGGGAGGACCATACCCTCCCCCTCAGGGGAACTAGTGCTCATCTAGGAAAATGGATGTAAGATCCTCATCCCAAAATTCATACATCGAGCAGGGACAAGGAAAGCAGTACTCTCGTTTCCCCACACAACAAAAAAATATCCCACTAGCACAAAATAATGCAAGGGTTAATTTAGTGCAACCCTCCCAGGCTAAAAAAAAACCTTCATTTAACCAAGGGAATAAAAAAAATCCTCCTAATGTTGATAAGAAAAATCCAAAGAGGAAACCAAAGGAATATCCTAGGCAGGGGGTAGCAATCAACAATTCCCCCCACAAATACAGGCTGGGTGTAACCCCAACTGAAATCAAAACCAAGAACAAACCAACAAAAACTCTCAAATTCTAAACAAAAACACTAGTATGAGGACGAATCATTATTGTGCCATATGTGGGGTATACAGTCACTATACCCACAACTGTCCTCAACTGCCTGAGTTGAAAATAATTCAGGATAATAGGGGACAAGGTGGGGAAAACCAGCAAACTGTAGTAATGCAGAAACCTTCCCCTCATCATGCAGTGGTTAACACTCAATAGAATCAACCACCCCAACAAATCCACCCTGGAGGGAAAAACCATAACAACTCTAATCACGATATTTACATGGAAGGAGAGGAAATTCTCTTGAAAATGTGAAATAAAAATTATGAAGCTCCCCCATAGATCAACCCATCAGCCTCAAGCACAAATGTGCCTATAGCACTGTTGACCATTCCTCAAATACCTATAAAACCTATGCAAAAAATGTTAAAAGTTCCCTTGAGGAGCACATGGCGTAATTAAAAGGCTTCTCAGAGCTACAACATAATCAACGACTTGGCTCTATCTCGTTTACCTATGTCAACATTATAGGTACTAAAATATTCCCTAACCCAAAAAAATACCTACTTTCTGCATTAGGCCTGATTGACCCTTTTGATTATCACTTAATGGTTTTTAACCTAGATGAAGCGAGCCCACGACTCCTTTCTCTAGTCACCTTTCAAATTATAGTTTCAAAACAGAACCTCGCCACCCATTGTTGCATCATGGACAAGGGAGTGTCCACATATATCATGTCAAAAACGGTTTGCCAGAAGCTAGGATCTCCATAACTCAAACCATCTAACGACATGCTTAGAGCATATGATGGGAATGCTTCCACCCCTGTAGGTCTATTTCAATATGTACCAGTACATCTTGTCGACAATAATGTTCTCATTGCCACTGAGGTATTAGATGCATAGTTGGATTATAAAATCATTCTTGGATGGAGTTATTTGTACATAATGATGGTCGTAGCATCTTCCGTATTCAGAGTAATGATGTTTCCCCATGAAGGGAAAGTCATTATTATCAACGAACTCACATATTACGAGAAGACGCTAGTAACCACCCTTGATAAAATTTTACCATATGTAAAGAATTCTACCAAGTTGGTTACAATGGACACGAAGTTCGCTCCCAGTCAGTTCAATCCATCCACCCTCCTCGAAACATACCCTAGAGAACCCCTTGTATTGCTAGGAGAAGTTCCAAAAACTACAAGAGTTGTAGTGTGCATGATGAGTTCATCAAACACCCAACTGATTCAGGAACTAGATCCCAAAACCACGAGTGTCGCCACTACCGACTCGTCATTTCCCCCACATGCCATCACTGAAACCCCCTTTTTGTATCCCTCGCCTGCTTTTGTCTCGAACCAGGTCGTGGTAACACTTAATTTCCAAACATTGCTATCATGATATTGGTATGGTATTTGGCCCCTCTGGCTATGTCAGGAAACTCAGGTATCATTCCTTTTACCACCAAGGATATCATCATAACTCAGGAAACGCCCGTATCAACACCCACGGGTACCACTATAAAGGAGTATAAAAAAGGGAAGAAGGTGGAAACTTCTAAGATTCATAGGACACCTCCACCTTGTGCTTTATGCCATGTAGTTGATCATCCTACAAACAATTTCCTAGATTTAGAAGAGTTAAAAACTCTCCTACATGCCAAAAGTATGGTCGTAACCCCAACTCCACTTACCAGAGAAAAGGTCACAAATGTACAAACTAAGGCATTACATAACAAACATGCATGCACCATATAATCATAATACGAGCAATATCCACACCATTTCCTTGAAATCCCTCGATATGGAGATGCATTACACATAATCATGCAATCCAATTCCCAGGATCCATCTGCAATGCCCATAAAAATAGGGGAGGATGGATCCAAGAAAATTTTGTACGTACGAGAAGAATCAATGTCATGATCGTACCCACCACGCCCAACCTCACATGATATAAGAAGAAAAATAGAGGATAGACCTTATGTCTCATTCTATTCCTCATACGAATTCCTGAATTAGGGGAATTTAATCGTTGGTACCTAATCAACCGAGTTTCCCAAAGAAACTTATCTATGCAAAGATGCCATAATTTCCAGATCTATACATGTAGCCATCATGTGAGACATTGTACCTACATTTCCTGATTTCTCTCTATGTAGACTTCATCCATTGGTTCATCGTTGAAAACTTTGACTTAGTCAGTTTAGACTCTAAACTTTCAGACAATACCGCAACACAAGGGAATGAAGCGTCTAGGTCCATCTTGTGCATGTTTGAAGAGAAAAAATTTGCAGAAACCCTGCCGACCTCCTTTCACCATCACCGACCTAGATATGGGAAAAAGACCAAATGCCCCAAAAGCACATGGTCTAAACCAAACCTCCCTTGTGCCCTATGTGATAAACTCAACAACTTGGTTAACCATTTTCGAGAGTTGACCAGGTTTGCTGATATTTTTCGCATAGTAAAACCCTATGCCTCAAATTCATCTCTCCAAACAAGAGAAAATTACTCACTTTTGTTGTTGCATATGCTCTCAATTTAATCACACGAAGAACTGTCAATATCTTCCCCTATTGCGAGGAAATAGAGCAGCGTTAAAACCAAAACCACCTAAGGAAGCCTCATCACGCTAAAACTAAGACCCGACGTATAAATTCCCCATTTAACAACCCCAAATAGGCATCATCGTCTTACCCTGTGAGTAGTATTGGATCACATTCCATTTACTCGGTGAGTACCTACCCTGTGTGCGACATTTGCACCAGTAGCTCTCACAGTACAAAAGCATGCCCTATGTTACAAACATTTCAGAATCTTAGGATTCAAGACCAATTTCCTATTGAAGAGGATACATTTTCCCCTTGTACACCAACATGATCGCACGAACTCCCCCTCACTCAGTACAAACCAACCATTACGAAAATTATTCCTCCACCTAATGCTGACAACACACAACATCACATAAAATTCATCTCATTATCTGTGGGAACCATGATTCATGATTTTTTCTCATCATTTTTTGGTGTTGAGACCGCTATAACTACTTTAACAGTAGTTATACCACCGGCACTATAGATTTTTTTGAAATTTTATTTCTAAATCTTATATTAAAAGTAATGATCCATTATTGCTAAAAATAAAAACATTAATTTAACATAAAGCATATATAAAAAATTTCATAGTAAAGGGTATCTAGATATAAATTTGAATTTTTTACATACTAGAGTATTCTTATAACCACTCAAATCCATCTTAAGCATAGATCTAGCATACGTCGAGAGGGATCAAACCTTTTCAAATGAAAATCTCTCTTAGATTCTACAATTTGAAAAAAATTACATCCCTCTCATCCCTGAATAAATCCCAATGAATAAGTAGTAGAAATATGTCACTTTTAATTGTTTAAAATGTATTTTTAAATGCTTAATTAAACTTATAAGCTCAATAACTCTTTATTGACTTTCATGAAATATATATGTAAACTAAAATATAAAAAAGTAAAACTACATCAAGTGCTTTAATCATAAATTTTAAACTTACACATGATTATACATCCGCTTAGATCTATTATACCATCCAAAAAAATAAGAATTCCAACAAAAACCATGCAATTGGAAACCATGTGGATGTCTAGTTTTAGCGTTCCATTATCATTGAGTAATTAGTGCATCAAGAAATATCCTGTAATTATCTCATCAAGCAATAGAATATTACTAAATACCAAGTAGTAATTAGTGCATCAATAATTAGTGCATCAAGTAATAGAATATTACTAAATACGAAGCACTCAAGAGACAAAACAATATTTATTGAAACATTATAAAAGTAGATTATTGCATGTGATTTTAACGTTCCATCATCATCCATGTGGCAACAACAAATGTGTATTTAAATATAAATTTAATAATAAAGGAAACTGAGTAGAATAATATTTTAAAATACCAAGCAAGTCGAGTGACATATAACAAATATTTATCTAGGTACGAAGGACGTCTAGCAACACATAAATGAGAAGACGGAGGAGCCCTTGCAACGTGCGTAAGTGTAGCATCAATTCCCATGATTATCACAATCGTAAGAATTACACTACCTTGGGAACTAGTGGGGAATTTGTAACAAGGTCCAACCTCTCCTTGGGTTGAACCACACTCTGCAATCTCATCCAGGTATAGTTAGTTTTCAAGGAAATGAAATGGGTGTAATATTGAGTAAGGAATACAAAAATATTAGTAATTATTTATAAAAATATGACTTGATTTTCCAATCAAAAAGAGCTCGATGGAAATCCATACAATAAGAGACCAAAACTATCTTTTGCTTCGTCATCTCCTTAACTATTTAAAAAGAAAATCAAATCTTATTTAATCAAACATTAGGTATTTAACTATGATTCTTATAAAATGAAGAACTATCTTCCATTGTGTTAAGCTAAGTTTGTTACACTTATCGAATAATCAAAATTCAGCGCATGAGAAACATCACAAACTTAGTGTATATATAGAACACTACTCTTCCCATTATTATAATAAATACCCCATGTATATGATTTAAACAACACTCGTATGCCTAGAGTTCAAGGTTTGAAGTGTGTGAATTGTTGGAATTAATGGAGAAAGTCATAATTAGATTATTGTTATGATGATGAAAGGATTGAGATGCTAAGATTTGATCTCAAGTCTTATTATCTCGGGAGTGGTTGAAACCATCCCGTTAGTTAGAAAGCCTATATGTACTAGGTTGTTTTCTTGATTGAATGTATTAGATTATGTGAGTGTTTGTACACTTTCCAGGTTCTCACCTGGAGAGCCATTTAATTATATTCAATTTTTATCATGGTATCAGAGCTTCAGGTCGAAGCTATGTAGACATCTAAATGTTTGAAGCTTAAAGTCATTCTTTGAGGCCATGGAAGGAAGTTGAAGGGCGTGTTGGAAAGGCACCATTGTGCATGCTAGTTGATGCGGCAAGCAATAGAGCCTGTGTTCGACGCTGCCAGGATCCTCTGACCCTGCGCTGCCACCGTAGCGACTGGGGTTTGATCCAGACACCCTCCACTGAGAAATGTCTACACCGCAGCCTGGCAGGTGTGCCATTTTCCAGTCCATAGCAACCCCACGGCCCCGTGCACGGGATTCACAATCCTCCCACAGGCTTCATATAGCAGAGATTCAAATAGAGTGAACCTTTTCAACTCTGAGATGGCCACGATGAACGTCATGAGACCTGCGCGGCCAAAGAATTTATTTCTACTTATTATAAATTCCTATTTGGGCTTTCGAGATTCAGTCCCAACTGGTTTCTGATCGTCCTTCGGCTCTGGAGGATTGCATACCTCTGGTTTCTGTTCGTCCTTTGGCAGAGAGCTTGAGAGTTGCTTTATGAATTCAAAACCATTACAATGCCTACAACAAGCCGAGTCCGCGTCGATCTTGCACGTGGTTCGTCCACTGCTCAATTTCCCCCTTCGACGTCAGGTGAAACGCTACTGCGGAGGAATTTGTGACATCTTAGAGTTTTCATTTGCGGTTATGGCTGACAGATCTTTGCAATTTTTTCTTTTATAATTTTCATTTTGTGGGGATCAATCCAATGCGTGGGTGATCGAAGTATCATATTTTGTCGATCATCCCTTCGCTTCGCATGTTGCGTGGGGATCAAAGAGTAGATCACAGATCAGAGAGTAGCACACTTACTTGGCTCCTTAATTCTCAGTGACATAAGACAATTGGAGTGTCTTTTGTCTTGTCTACATCAGGGTGTGATCCGAATTCTAGACGTTATGATCTACATTGTAGTGTGAGTGGAACTGCTGCATGAGGATTTCACTACAGCGTGGTTAATTGGACATAGCTACAACGTGAGTAGATTCGTGGAGGCTATTTAAAGGCATAAAGAGATCCACTACTTCTGAAACATCGTTGCCAGATTTGTGACCCGAGTTGTCCGTGGAGCGGTGCAGATCTCTTATATTTTTCGTCTAATTTATTATATGCCACAATGAAAATCTGATTTTTTTTGTTTTGTTGAGTTGAACCCATCTTTATAAATATGTGTCATTAGAGATTGCTAATCACATGCATCAGAACTGGATGGCGATATCGTTTCCAGCTTGTTGAGAGGTCATTTGTTGCTCGAGCTGAGGGCACTGAGACTTGCGTGGCACAAAAGCCACAGTCTACAAGGCTCTACTCTTGAAGAGCTGCCAAAGGGAGGTTTCCTACCTTCATGTTAACAGGTTTGTTGGAGCTCTGTTGTATGGATTAATCGTTCTTGCGGACAAGACCGATCTCCCTAGTACTAAAAGTATCTAGCAACAAACAGCCAAATAGACTAATCTTTCTCTAAGCATATATGATCTATGCAAAGCTCTATAGAGGTGTTAAGGACTTACCGTTTGTCCAGTGCTTGTTTGAAGTCGTCGTTGTCCCTCGTGCGCTTGAAGGAGTTTTCCTCATAAACCTACAATCACAAACAAGCAAAATATTACATAGCACCTATATAGAAATCATCATAAACCATGCTTATCATAGTGATCAAGGAATCTATGAAATGAACCATGAATAGACAGCTTATTGAGAAAAATGAGTATATTTGCATTAATTTCAAAAGAAGGAAAACCTTACAACCTGAGCCTTGATGTTCGAAAGGCCTTCCCGGGGTTCGAAGCAGGAATCTCCTTTACTTTGATAAGCTCTACACTCCTCCAACCAAGACAAGTAGAGGTATGTAATCTCTCCTCAAAAAGTCTTAGTTAACTGAGTCTAAATCTCAACAGCACTCAACTTCAAAATATTCTTAAGCTTCCACTCCCTTTGAGGCTACCCAATGCCTCTTTTTATAGTGGAAAAGAGGAGGTTTTATGTTCCAAGTATGAAGGGATAGAATCCTCCTCTTAAGGGATAAGCTCCTCACATCAAAGGGTTAGCTCCATAAGGTAAGGGATTCATGCACCTCACAAGAGCGGTTCTGCCACCGCAAAATCCATTCTAGAAGCTTCCAGAATTCACTTTTATTGAGCGTTTTTGGATTTAATTGCACCTTTTTAATCTTACAGAGGTCCGCACCTATAACAAAGATAAAGTGCGTTTAGGAATGCAGGAAAGCTGAACATTGGGTGCAGGACCGCAGGCAAGATAGCGAGAAAGTGCGACACCAAAGTTTAGGAGACTTTTAGGAACTTTTTATGATTTTCGAGGCTTAACAAGAGGAACTAATATGTTTAGAATTGCAAAGGGAGAAGTATGAGTGATAATGATCTCATACAGTTAGCAGAATGTCAAGGTGACAATTTTCAGTGTAACAGATTGGCCCCTAAAGTGCAAAGTCTGGAATAGATGATGCTGAAGTCTATCATATATGAAGAGTGTAGTACTTTATCATTTCAAGGATCATCCTGTGGACACCCCAATCAGCACCTGTAAAAACATTCAATGCAAAATATATATGTATACATATCATTACTGAGGTAGGAATTCCCATACTCAGATTAAACTAAAAACTGATTCAACTGTTCTGATATAGGAATGATTTTGAGTACATTACAGTATAGACATGTGTGAATATAGTATGGATGCAGCCATCTGTGTATAAATAGTCCAATATATAAATGATAACAAAATTCCTCGCATCCTGGATGGTAGAAACTAGATCCAGGGTCTTTATTTCCGCATCTCAAACTAGTACGATTCTATCCATGTGAATAAATGTGTCGAAGTCGAACATGGTAGAAACCACTTGATTACCAGTCAATGATGTAAACTGTTAACAAGTGTGAGAGTAGCCACCAGTAATGTCAATGGCTCTCAAACTACCCAGTGCAATCTATGAAATATGAATGAATGAGCTAAAGTCGAACATTTCACGGAATCATTCGATCGAAGGTCGATGATGTAACCCATCATTGAAAGCGAGAAACCTGCCATTAAGGCATGCAAATTTCAAGGTACTGACGATTTCTAGATCAACTTCCCAGATAATGAGTTGTCATAAATAGAAATCGATCCGTCGTAGGCAAGCCCACAACACGAAATCACAGATCAAGTTTTGAAAATATGTTAGCAAGGACTGACTCAGGGATGGTAAACTGGATGACAGATATTTTGCAGATGAATGGTTTATTTGAACTGTCCTCTTGAACACATAACGACACTGTAGATGGCTTGGAAACAATTGAACCAAAGCTAATACCTAGAAACCGGATGAAAACTTTCAATGAGGTTTGATTAACTGTTATGCAAAGGATTTCCCAACCCAGGTGAATGAAAGTGTCATGTTCAAGAGTGGTTGACTAAATTTTCGAAGAATCAAAATACAACAAACATGCCCATTTTCCTCTCTTTTCCCCCACCATTTCTGGCAAGTACCTCTTTATTTTTGACAAGCTTGAGGAGGATAACATTTGCTTGTTTATAAGCTCATCCTTCGGATGAATCCAACTTAGTTTAAGATTCGAACCCTAAGGAGTGGTTCGTTCCTGTTGAAAATTAACCAGGTCCTTTACTGTTAAATTTTAACGAGTCCAGTATAGGAGAAACTCGGTGTTTTTCAATTTTAGGGAGTCAGAGGAAAAACTTAAGAAAACTCCGTGGGTGTAATTTTTCGTAAATTTAGTCTCTCAGGCCCGAAAAAGGATAAAATAATGTGGGAGAGAACTCTATTGACCGTAATTAGTCAACGTATACCTTTTTCGTAAATAGTCCATTTCAGTCCGTAAAAGGGGTAAACTTATACTGAAGGGACGATTATTCATTTAATTTAACGAGTTCGAACAATCAAGTACTCTGCAATCTTTTCATGTTTATAGAGTCTGAAAAGGGCTTAAAAGAGGACTCCAATGTTTTGCTTTTTCGTGAATTTTTTAAAGAGTCCGAAAAAGTGATAAAAGTATGCTCTTTGTTGAAAAATGATCAATTCTCCTGAAAAATCCAATTTCTGTACAAAAACTTGAAACATTATATATACCTGTTTAAGATGAGTAAAAATGCTTCAAAAATACCCTTTTTAAAGTAATAAATAAATAAATTAAATATTCATCTATTCGAAAAAACTTATAAAAAGGACTTTTTCAACTTCATTTTTACCGTTCAAGTTCAGAGTGAAAAGTAGAAGCTTTTGCGTAAAAAAGTTCCTGTGAATATTCTGGAAAATCTATCCGTTGAAATCGAGAACTGTCAGTCCCAGGTAATCCACGACCTCTTAATCTTGCATTTCATCCATTTACAATTCGTTTTTAGGCTTTAAATTTTATTTTTAAGGGAAAAATATGGCTCGAAAATCGCCCATGGGGGTCCACAGGTGACACACATGGCACCTGCGGACCCCGACTTTTTCCTACAAGGAAAAAAGTCATGGGTCCATACTTTCCTTATAGAACGCGTGCGTTCCTACGCACTGTTTACAAAGGTTAAGTGTGGTCTCCGCGCGTTTAAATTTAAAACTCAAATTTCTCTTTTGCCGCCCAAAATTCTTCACATTAGATTGTTCTAATCTATCTTTTTATGTATTGTAGGATTAACAAGATGTTGATTTGGAGAAAACGTGAACACGAGGATGTGGATGAAGCCACAATGCTCCATTTGCCCACAATGCAAGCATTAAGAGCGTGCAGTATATATAAATTCTGGGCCATCCAAGGCATGAGAGCACAGGTAGAGCTCCTGATATGGCTGGTAAACAGGTGGAACGTGCAAGACCAGTGTTTCATTATTGGTGGCCACCGGCTCGAAATCGAGCTGGAGGACATTTATTTTCTGACTGGTTTGTCCAAGAGGGGCAAACAACTCTCCTTGTTTGGGACTAGGCCAGGTGGCCAGACTGTCGCTATTCTTCGGCAAGAATTTTGTAATGATGAAGCAGACCCCAGGGACAAACGGATTGATATAAAAACTATCATCCGTCTCAAGCTGAAATTTATTGCATTTACTATTACCAGGCTGTGCGGGAGTGCAGCATTGCATGTAGCTACCGGTTCTCAGATGCGCATTGCTGTGGACTATTTTCGCGGCACTATTTTCAACTGGTGTGATGCTGTGTTGGCTAATATAAAGGCCAACTAACTAGAGCAAAAAATGGGAAACTGAATAAATTTGGATATGGATCCATTGTCATTTCCTTTGCTCTAGAGAGGATTCCGATGCTAGCTCCACAGAGTATCCCTGTTGATGCCGGTCGACTTAGAGAACCAAGGATGGTTCGTTGGTCCGCACTGATGGCCCGTCACGGTATTGAGGGCGCTGAGATTGTTCGATTTCCTTCTTCATATTTTCGTTGGCTGGATCGCCAAATTTTTGTCATAGAGGACTTTCCATACGCTAGGATAGATTTCCCCGGCGACCGAGAGATGACTCTCCCAGCAGGGGAACAGTGGGATGACTCAGGTAAAAAATATTTCTTCAACAATTTCTAAGTTAAAAAAAAAAAAAAATTATTTTTGATCGTCTTGTCAAATAATAACTAAAATTTTTTGAATGCAGATGTGGGCCCATGGTGACCAGCCCATCTCCAACCTTATGAAAGAAGACAACCAGTTGCAGATGCACCAGCTCCAGCAGGCCAATCAGCAAAAATCTTGACTGATTTAGAGCATCATCTAGAGCGTTTGACTCTAGATATTCCGGAGACAGACATAAATGACATTCCACTCAGATTGCAGAGATACGTGATTGGTGTTCCAGGACCTTTTAAGAGGTTCCTGTGCAAGGTGGCTCGAGCAGTGGTTTCTTATCATGATCACCATCAGTGATGGGATGATCATGTTGTAGACTCATATTTTTGAATTTTTGTGTTATCATTTGCCGATCATAAGGTGTTTCCAACCTATGATCGAAGACGATGTATATTTTTTGAAAACACTTCTATCCTATGATATATCACTATTTACCAGCTATCTGTATATATGTTATGGATGTTATTTGTTTTACCGTTTTGATCACTGCAAATGTCGATTTATCATACTAGAAGAAACTGTGTCCGCTAATGTATTTAAATGTCTTGGAATATGTTGATATTAAATGTAGTCAAATTCACATTCCAAGAGACGAACTCTTAAAAATAACCGTAACAACACTGGATTTCTAATGGAATACACCCTGTTAAGCTATAATACAACAAGTTCAGAATCCAACCTCACAATCAAACTCCGAATTCCAAATGATATGGACTCGGATAATAACTCAATCACTGCACTATACTCGACAATGTTATTCGTTGTTTAACCAAGGCTTACCCCATGCATGGAAACTAACTTGTCAGAGGGTCAATAGATAACCTAAGCTACGGAAGAAATGTTCCGTGTACTATGACAAGCACCATCAGCAAAACCAATGTAGGTTTGAAGAGACGTCGATATCTACAATATCAAGAGTAAAACTCAGATAAGCAGGAATAGTGATAAAACACACTTCTAAACTAGGCACACCTTTCTAATCTAAGACACACCAGCAGTAAAGAAATCTAACCTAAAAAATAAAAGATCTTCATACCAAGTTTAAGCATAATATCGCTTCAAATATAACCCATTTCTGGGCTTATCCAAAGGGATACCATCAAAATCTATCAGCTCATAGGCCCCTTTTTCTAGCTTTCTCTTAACAATGAAAGGACCATGCCACATGGGCACGAATTTTCCAGCTCCTAGCTTATCGTTGGCTTGATCATAAACTAAGACTAGGTCTCCTTCTGAAAAATTTTGAGGGCTAACACTTCTATCATACTTAGCTTTTACTCTTTTGACATGAGCCTCGTTTGCTATTGCAGTGTTTCTCCGATTTTCATCCAATTGAGCCAAGTACAAAAAATGTTTCTCCTCTTCAGATGTAGATGGGAGTAACTCTATGGCTAATTTCAAAGATGGAATTTTGCATTCAATCGACAACACAGCTTCCAAACCATAAACGAGTTGAAAGGGAGTGAAACCAGTTGATGTTTTGACTGAGGTTTGATATGCCAAAAGTGTTGAAAATAACATGGAATGCCAATTCTTCTTGTGAATACCAATAATTCGTCTGATCATGGTGACTAAAACTTTATTTATGGCTTTGACCAGACCATTGGCTTGCGGATAATATGGAGTGGAACTATCGTGGCACAGGCCAAGTTGTTCTGTCAGTTCAGTCATCATGACATTCTGAAAATGGCTTCCATGATCAGTAATAATGGCTTGAGGAACACCGAACCTAGAAATTATGTGATTAAATACGAAAGTTGCATGCCCCCCGGCTGAGTGAGGGTTACATGTAATAAAATCGATACCCCATTTTGCGAAAGGACCAACAGCAATTATGGGATGAAGAGGAGCGGGTGGCGCACGCATCTTACGATCAAAAAGTTGACAATTGTGGAATTTCCGGACTGCGTAAATACAATCTTTGAATAAGGACGGCCAGAAATAACCAGCGCACAATATCTTTTGGGCTGTGGCATACCCAGACATATGACCGCCACATGCTCCAGAATGGTAGTCATTTAAAACCTTTTCAGTTTCTTCATGAATAAGACAGTGTCGGAAAACAGAATCCGCTCCATGACGATAAAGTGTGTCACCAATAATATTATACTGTTGGGATTGGAAACGTATCTTCCTTCGCTGAGATCGCGAGACTTCAGGCCGAAAAGATTGGGTTTGGAGATAAACAATAATATCTCCATACCATGGATCAAGAGTACTGATAAGAAACAGAGATTCATTCGCAATGGGCTGCTCTGCCACAGTTTCAGTATCAGTAGAGGGGAAATCACACATTAGTTCTGCAAATACTAAGCATTTCTTCACCTTGGATTTTTCAAATTCCAAGTCGAATTCCTGCAGGATGACTATCCATTTGGAATATTTTCCCCCTAGCAACTGTTTGGTCAAAATGTACATCATAGGGTTGCAATCAGAAATTACCATAGTTTTGCGTAACAATATGTAATGTCTAAATCGTTGGACATCTTGAACAGCTGCTAGAGCCAATTTCTCCACATGTGTGTACTTAATCTCAGTCGGATGTAGATTTTGACTAAGATAGTAAATCACATGTTCAGTATGAGATTCATCTTCCTGAACTAACACCATCCCAATAGTGGAATGAGAAGTGGCGAGATATAAAATGTAATCCTAGTTGTAGTTGGGAGGAGGCAATAACGATGCATGGGTCAACGCGTGTTTAAGTGCATCAAAAGATCGATTAGCGATCTCATCCCAAAAGAATGGAATGTTCTGTTTTAACAACCGGGTAAAACCTTTTGTAAGCTTGGCTTAGTTAGGAATAAATCGACATAAAAACTTTGCTTTCACCTGCAAACTTTGGAGTTGGCGTAAAGTCGAAGGAGGAGGTAACTTGACAATAGCTTTGACCTTTGACAGATCGATGCGAATACCTGATTTCGAGACAACAAATCCCAGTAAATGACCCGATTCAACACAAAAAACACATTTGTGTGGATTTATCCGAATTTGATAATGCCGACATCTCCATGGAAAATTTTAGGGGCTAATATTCGCAGGTGGGCTAATTTTCCATGGTTTTTCCAAAAAAAAGATTCACCAATCTCCATTTTTTTATAAAATTGATTCGCCCAAATTTTACAATATAAAATTATTTTATGTTAAAAATTGCCAACATTATATAGAAAATACATATAATATCATTAGAAATTTGAATAATTTTACAAATACATCAATAAACATTTTATAGTTTGCATATTAGGGACTAGTGAGATTCGCCAATTTTTTAAACTTCAAGACAATTTTCCATCCTTAAAATTATCCCTGGACATCTCATAAAGATAGCACATAAATGTGTAAGATGGTCAGCCCTGCGTGAGGAATGAGAAGGTAAATCATCGAGATACGGTTGCACAATGTGCTTAATGTCATGAAACGCATAAGACATTGCCCGTTGAAAAGTTTCTCCAGCGTTCTTTAATCCAAAGGGTAGTTTGCAGTAAGCAAATGTCCCCCGCGGACAAATAAAATTTGTTTTTGGCTGATTAGCAGGGAGTATGTTTATTTGATTATACCCTGAAAAGCCGTCCATAAAGGAAAAAATTTCACTGCCGGCACAATCATCGATTATTTGATCAATATAGGGAGTTGGATAATTGTCTTTAGGACAAGCTCGATTAATATCCCTATAATCGATACATACTCGTATCGTTCCTTGTTTTTTAGTCACAGGAACAATATTCAATACCTAATCCGTTAAGGGAATCAGATAAATAAAACCTGCACGAAGTAATTTTTCAACCTCTGCTTTGATAGCAGCAGCTTTTCTAGGATGCATTTGACGTAGACATTGACGAATAGGCTTGGCATCCAAGTAAGTCTTGATTTCATGTACAACAATTGACAGATCAATTCCTGGCATTTCTTCATAGGACCAGGCAAACACATCACGAAATTATTGAAATAGGGCTTTATAAGTTTGAATTTCTTCTTCAGTACAGGAAGCACATATATGAATGTTTTCAATTATTCCAGGTTTTACTGAAATGTCAATGGGAATCGTTCGAGAAATATTTTCCAAATTTAACTCAGAATCAGGATTTTCAATGGATTTTGCGGTTCCTTGACATATTCAGCAGTAAATATTGAAGTGAAATCATTTTCAAAATGATCTAGTTCAGGTAAAAACGAAGATCGGTGATGGAGATCTTCCCATGGTAAATCTTCAACAGACAATAATTCACGAATCTGCTCATCAGTATGAACAATTTCAGGAAATGCTGTTGTATCTGAACTAGATATAGAAAGTGATTCCTCATGGATCCCATTCACTGGATCAATTTCGGTTGACAAGGGGTCGGAAAATGACTGTACAGCCTAATATGCAAGTTCAAATGGACTCAAAGGCATCATGCCATCAATTGAATCTAACTCGGATTCGGAAGGTACGATCCAAGGATCATCAAACATAAGAGAGTCTGACGAAATCATATGAATAGTTGCAACAGAAGGCGATACGTTAGGAGGAGGAATGGCAAAATTTCCTAGCAAACAAGAATCTTTAATCAAACCTACTCCAACATCCTTGTACGGGATAGTCGCTTTACCAACAAGTTGGATTGTTTCTATAGAGGCTGCGTCGGAAGAAAAATAAGTTAACTGATCTATTGTAACGATCCTTCCTTGATATGGAAATTTTATGAGTCGAAAGACCGAAGAGATAACAACAGTCATAGTGTAAGACCAACTACGACCCAGAAGAAGGTTGTAGTCAAGAGGGGCATCAACCACTTCCACATCTAGATTTACAATTTTACCTTCAACCCCTATGGGTAAATCCTGCAAAATACCAAAAGGGTGGAAACCTCGACCATAAAAAGACTTAAGAATCGTTGGAGATTGGTTCAGTGTAGGAGAACCAAGTGATTTCCAACACTGAATCGACATAATACACGTTGAAGCTCCCTCATCAATCACAGTCCGATAGATCGGTCTGTTTTTGACTAACACTGGTATCTGGAAAGCCATTTGGTGAGGTAGGTGAGATGTACTATTTTCTAGATCGAAGATTATAAGATTAGAATCCTGAATATCAACAGCTCCTATCGCAGACAAAAGCAATTTACGCTGTGTTGGGCATGATTACAGCACTTCCAAAGCCGACATCGCTAAAGGAGAAATAGCTAAGTCTTCAACAATGTTGTAATTCTGAGCAGCTCTCGCATGTGGATTGAAAGTTGTTTTACGAAGAACACCTTTAGCAGGTGGTTTGATTATTAAGCCTGGATTTGGTTTCTTGATCTGTAGCAGACCAGAAACAGGAGGAGGTGTAGTTGATGTATTCGCATTAGAAGATTCTGCTTCTTTACCATCAACAGGATTCTTAGTACCATAATCTTGTGATCGTGTCGCAATCCTTACATGACACATCATCAAAATGGGCTCTTCTGAAGCAATCGAGTTAGAACCAACCATTTTACTATCTTGAGTCGGAAAGGTATCTTTCAAGACAACAAGTTGTGAACCTTTGACGAATTTCGCAACCTTGACCCAATGTGGGCATTCCTTAGTAAAATAATCTTCGTCACAAATGTAACAAGGATAACGTGGTTTACGTTTTTCGTCATGGGATTCATTTTTATCAGTTTTTTCTTTCAAATTCTTTTTGTTTTTCCTCCCTTTCTTTTTATTACCGTTTTTAGATTTAGCTGTAGATGTCTCCACAACATGAATATCGGCAGAAACTTCGGGGGAAGATTCTCCTTTCAGGGAATCAGGTAAAGTTATAATTGGAGAAGAATTCTTTGAAGATTTCTTCTTACTTTTAGTATTGACCGTACCAATCATACCGTCAGCGGCATAAGACCCTGAAGGAGCAGCAGCTATTTGACCTTGTTTGGGAAGGTCTCAGATTTTTTCATGTAAAGTACCTGACTGCGTATAAATGAGGTCAAGGTACTGAGCTTCAGAAATTACTTTCTCTTCAGTAACAACACCAGCCTTAGCTACATCTTCAGTAATATTGGGTAACAATGATTTAACAAACCATTCTGCCAAAATTTGATCCGGAATATAAACTTTCACCAAACGTCTCCTACGTCGCCATTCATGAATATGATCAGAAATATACGTGGACGTGGATTGTTTCAGCGAATTTAATAATTCTGTGCCATTGTCGTATCTGACTAGCAACTGAAAATGAGTCAAGAAGGCAGTTTCTAACTGACTGAAGTTATGAAACAAGCCTCATGGTAACTCAATCTACCATTTGGCTGCAAGACCAATAAGAGTTCTTTGGAAAAGACGTAAGCGAATCGAATCATCAATGATTGAATTAGACGCACACCAAAGGTGATAAGTCATGACGTGATTTGAGGGATCCTCTCCTGACTTACCTTCAAATTTCGATATATCACTGGGCAACTTATGCAGCAGTGGAGGCCAGTACTGATAATAGAAAATCAGATCATTTGTAAGGCACGTCAAATCAGGTAAATCCAAAGTTGTGATAAATGGTAACTGATGGTTAGGGTCACGAAAACCTTGAGTAGCTAAAGAAGTTCCAGGAGGTGGATACCCAGGATAATTGGGAATCGGATTAGCATTAGGAATTTTATAACCTCCTAGAAAACCAGTATTAATCGTACTAAACTGGGGTTATTGAGGCTGTTGATAAGTATAGCCAGGGTACGGTTGATACTGATAGTTTGGATTTTGTGTATAGGGACCAAATTGCGGCTATCCCTAGTACGATTGATACGTGAATTGCGGGTGACTTGTGACAACTGTACTTGTACCGGCTTGTCCCATAGGCATCTGAACCGAAGTCTGAACCGAAGATCCTGACTGGGGTACAGAGACTTGAGGGATTTGCACGGATGCAGGGATAGACGAACTCGGGGTTACAGATACTCCAGAAGCAGGTGTTACAAGTTGAACAGACGTAGCAGCAGTTGCAGCAGTTTGAGGCGGAGTCTTAGGAAAACTAGGAACAGCCTGCTGAACAGGACCAGGTGCAGGAGTTTGAATAGTAGGCTGGACAGGTTGCTGAACTGGACCAGAAATTAAAGGTTGTCTAGGTTGATAAGGAAACTGCACATTAGGATGCATAGGCTATTGATATTGGGACGGATCCCATACCATATTCATTCCAGGGTATTGCCCCGCAGAAGGCTGAACGTAAGGACCATAACCTGGTTGAACGTAGGGTTGATAAGTAAGTGGTACATTTCTGGCTCCTTGAATGGATGGTTGACCAGAAGGCTGTTGGAAACCTTGAATTGGGTGCTGACCTTGAGGTTGATAACCCTGAGGCGCGTACTGAAGCTGGGGTTGATAAGGACCCTGAGGAGCATATTGAGATTGGGGTTGACCTTGGGGCATATACTGTCCTGAAGGTTGATACCCTTGAGGTGTGTACTGCCCTTGGGTTTGTCCCCCAAAATAATATGATTCCACAGTTTGTCCTGGGAAAAAGTTACCTTGAGGTTTCCCTCCAGGCGGTAACTGACTTCCTGAAGGTTTCCCCCCAGGCGGTAACTGACTACCTGAAGTTTCCCCCCCAGGCGACAAATAACTACCTGAAGGTTTCCCCCCAGGAGGTAACGGATTTCCCTATGTTGGCCCCCCAGGCGGTAACTAACTGCCTTGAGGTTGAGGATTCGGAACATTACCAGACATCATATAGATTTGCACTGCATTCAACGTTTCAGTTTTAACACCACTATTACCAGATGACAACACTTGTTCGATTGGTTGAGGAGCTGCTCCCGAGAAAGTACCAGACAGAGCCTGATATCCCGAAGGAACAGAAGGACCACCGTGTAAGAATGATTCTGGTGTCTGGGAAAACATGGATGACTCTCCGGCCATAATGGATGGCGGAGAGTAACCTCTGGGTGTAGGATGAAATGGAACTCGAGGTGGAGAAAAAGAAAGACCCGGATTCTCTAAAAAGTTTGTTAAAGATAGATACCAAGCACTAGTTCGAATAGGGCTGTAGAAAATAGATTCACACTCCCTAAGATTTAAGGATTGAGGGGAGTTGGGAAGAGATATATCTTCGTCTGGATTAGTAAGTTCTTCAATGGAAATAAGACCAACTGGAAGATCGTCAGTGACGATATTTCTTACCCTAGGTGAACCAAGATCACTAGAAGTTGGTGAAATAAATCTTGAGGATGTTTCCAAAATAGAAGGTTCAATTTCAGGTTCAGAGATTTCAGGTTCGTCAGCCAGTTCATTGGAAGCAGGAATAATGGTCGTTAAAATAAAACCGAAACTAGTTCTTGACTTGTATTCCCGTTGTAGTGTTTGATGACTGCAAAGACAACTGAGTAGGGGAACTTCCCAACTCATGTTGACTCAATCCCTACCACTACTGGATGATACCAGAGCACGAAGCCCTTCAAGCTGACTTGGTGTATATTCAGGGGGTTTCCCTTGTAGTCTCCGGGATTGTCTTGGCAATTCCGCCACGATTAAATATTAACTAATCACACACAAACAAAGAAAATTTCAATGAAAACACCTAAAGTCTCTAAAGAAACAAACAACTAAATCACGCGCTTAAAAATATAAGAGTTCAACCCACACAAAATCAGCATTCCGTACTAAACACTAGTCAGTGATGAAACTAACTTAGTAAAAATTTAACATAGAAAGTGTGATTGAAATGAAGATAAGCTTCAACCGTTTAATAGAAACACTTATCCACAAGTTTCCTCACAAAACCACTGTAGGAAGAGGATCCCCCAGAGGAGTCCAGTGAGTCTAGTCACGCCGCCCAGGGCATGGAGATCTTTCCTTCACCGTCACCTTAGGAAATAATCTTAAGATAATGGACACTATGGTTAGCAACAGTAACAAATATAACTGGGGGAACAGTCTATGATCTGATTTCAGGTGCAAGGGCAGAGTAGCAAGCTCAATCCCCTTGAAGGCTCCTCGACATGGTTAATCCGAGGTTTACCGACAAGTGACCCCAGGCTCCTTGACAATGGTTAATCCGAGGTTTACCGTTTGTAATACGCGCAAAATCTTCTATCTTCCCTAATGAAATAGAATTGATTGTTTCAAAGGTTCGGACATGACCTCGTGATTGACTTCTTTAAGAGAAGCTTCCTAGATTATACAAATTACAATTGGATTTATCTCCTACCGCAAGATTTATCTACTTGTTTATTTTTACTACCTTGGAGAGTTAATTACTCCCTACTCCAAGATACTAGCCTAAGCTATGTTGGTGATAAGAGCCCTAGAAAATAAAAAGATTGCTAGATTAATTTTAATTAAGCGTTACTTTTAAGAGTTGTTTCTTAGGTCAATGGGTGCAGAAATGAAACTCTGATGGTGTGAAGACTCAATTTCCAAAAGACACTAAAAATGCACCTAAAAATGATGATAAAATTGTTTTCTTTCAATGAATTTCTAATTAAGGAAAAGTTAGAGAATGCAATTCTTTTAATAAACAATTCCTTCTTTAAACATAAAGAACAATTGAAAGAAACTATTTTTTGTCTTTTCAAACAAATTATCAAAGCTCACAATAAAAATCCTTTCACTTTCCAAAAACTCGAAGCTACAAAACAATTTTTCTTCAAAAGAAAGCTAGAAATTTTAAAAGCACTCAGCTACAAACTAATTTTGAGATCTACAAAGTTTAATAACACTCAAAACTACAAAATTTAATAATCTAAATGAATAAAAGCTTTAAATTTTTTTTTGAAGAATGTTTTGACTTAGTTGTTCAACAAACTAAGGATCTATTCGTCTAGAATAACCAACAGATCAAAAACACTCAATTATGTTTTTATAAAAAATGAAATTCAAAAACCAATAACAAAGTTTTTTTTCGAAGATTTGCAAAGAAACAGGTAACTCTATTTCTCAATAAAGAATGATTTCACAATCAGGTCAGATTCAGCAAAAGACCAAAAAGACCAAGGTAATCTGAGGTACTTCAAAGTGTCAAATGCTTCAAATCTCTACAAAGACCAAGTGAAAAGAAATCCAAAACGCAAAACTTCTAGAAAATCATCAAAACACCAATACTGCTGAGATTTATTAACAGAAAGCTTTTGACAGAAAAAATCATCAATCTGGGCAGAAAACAAAACTGACAATCAAAATCAAGATAAACTAAAGAAAGAAATCTGAAGTTTTTTCAAAACTTTAATAGGGTCCGCAGGATCCGAGATATCATAGGTGCAGTCCCGCACTGTTTACACAGTAAAAGTGCGAAACTACCCGCACTGTGAAAACAAGGCAAAGTGCGGTCCCAGGAAAAATTAGAGAAAAACTTAAAGGATTTCAAAATTTTCAAAAACAACGAAAACCTAAGCTACCCAGGCAGATGTCAATCAATCAAAAACCAAGAAAAACGTTTCCTCAAATCAAAATAAAAGAGAATTAAAAACAACAAGTTCTTTCCCCAGTGGAGTCGCCAATTTGTTGTGTGGATTAATCCGTCTTGCGGACAAGACCGATCTCCCTAGTACTAAAAGTATCTAGCAACAAACAGCCAAATAGACTAATCTTTCTCTAAGCATATACGATCTATGAAAAGCTCTATAGAGGTGTTAAGGACTTACCGTTTGTCCAGTGATTGTTTGAAGTCGTTGTTATCCCTCGCGCACTTGAAGGAGTTTTCCTCGTAAACCTGTAGTCGAAAACAAGAAAAATATTACATAGCACTTGTATAGAAATCATCATAAACCATGCTTATCATAGTGATCAAGGAATCTATGAAATAAACCATTGATTGAAAGCTTATTGAGAAAAACGAGTATATTTGTATTAATTTCAAACGTAGAAAATCTTTACAACCTGAGCCTTGATGTTGCACAGGACTTTCCGGGGTCCGAAGCAAGAGTCTCCTTTACTTTGACAAGTTCTGCACTCCTCCAACCAAGACAAGTAGAGGTATGCAATCTCTCCTCAAAAAGTCTTAGTTAACTGAGTCTAAATCTCAACAGCACTTAACTTCAAAATATTCTTAAGCTTCCACTCCCTTTGAGGCTACCCAATGCCTCTTTTTATAGTGGAAAAGAGGAGGTTTTATGTTCCAAGTATGAAGGGATAGAATCCTCCTCTTAAGGGATAATCTCCTCACATCAAGGGGTTAGCTCCATAAGGTAAGGGATTCATGCACCTCACAAGAGCAGTTCTGCCACCGCAAAATCCATTCTAGAAGCTTCCAGAATTCACTTTTATTGAGCTTTTTGGGATTTATTTGCGCCTTTTTAATCTTACAGGGGTCCGCACCTATAAAAAAGATAATGTGTGTTTAGGAACGCAGGAAAGTTGAACATTGGGTGCGGGACCGCAGGCAAGATAGCCAGAAAGTGCGACACCAAAGTTGAGGAGACTTTTAGGAACTTTTTCTGATTTTCGAGGATTGACATGAGGAACTAATATGTTTAGACTTGCAAAGGGAGAAGTATGAGTGATAATGAGCTCATACAGTTAGAAAAATGTCAAGGTGACAATTTTCAGTGTAACAAGCTCATTAGAGGACCAAGTGGAGTCGAAATCTGGAAGCAAGATAAAACAAGATAAGCTGGACCTTTTAACAACATGTCTATATTTTTAGATATTTTTTATTTTGATGACGACGATGATGATATTTTCATGTGGGCATTTATAGGCGTTAGCCTGGGTAGCATGGGTAGCATTTTTTCAGAAAAACAATGTGGTTTTGTTGATGACCACGAGAAACAAGAGGCACAATCTGTTGTGCAAGATCCTAATATTAAAGAGTCGCGAGTTGATCTTTAGGAAGGATGTAAAGAGGAACAAAGTGTTGAAGATAAATTCGATGAGCCACATGAAGCTGATTGCGAAGACGTGGCAGAAGAAGACAGAGCTAGAGAGAATTTAAAATGTGATGATCTCATGAATATTTCTGTGTGTGCAGATGTTAACAACTAAAAGGAAGAAGCAATGAATTTTGAAGAAGAATTGAAGTTTCTTGAAGCATGGCTTGAAACACCGTGTCTTTATGAAGCCAACATAGAAGTTTCATCCATAAATTTCGAACACAACATTATCGCTGACATTCAGATGGTCGACACCAGAAATAGTGAGAGATAAAATTCTCCTATCTAGCCTGTCACAATTTTGAGAAGGGCGAGAATAAGAATTCAAGTTTTCCTTTACAGGGGAAGAAATGAGGCGAAGATACATCACTATCTCATGACAAATAAAGTGAAGATGAAGCCTCATCCACGAATGAACAAATATGGTCTCACAAGCATAAAGACCAAAATGAAAACCTTTGTTACCGAGTTTTTCATGTTTTTATTGTAAGCCTAGCTGAGACTAGACTAGCAGGTATATGTTATTGTTTAGTACCCTTTCTCCATCAAGGGGGAGTGTTGGAATTAGTGGAGAAATTCATAATTAGATTATTGTTATGATGATGATAGGATTGAGATGCTAAGATTAGATCTCAAGTCCTATTATCTCAGGAGTGGTTGAAACCATCCCATTAGTTAGAAAGCCTATATGTACTAGGTTGTTCTCTTGATTGAATGTATTAGATTGTGTGAGTTTTTGTACACTTTCTAGGTTCTCACCTCGAGATCCATTTAATTATATTTAGTTTTTATCATGAATTAAAATAAAAAACTCATCAAACATTGCAATGTCAAAAGTGCCAATTAAAATGATAAATTAGCTTACATATATTTATAAAAAAAATATATTATACAAAACTAATTAGATATATATATATATATATATAACTGTAATGGTGACATAAATAACTAAAAGGTGTATTTTATTTAAACCATTCACATTTTAAATGAAAATTTTATCTATTTTCTTAGTCCACCATGTGCACAATGAGGAAGGGAGGCTTTTCCCTATAAAGAGGATTCGCTAGTGAAAAAGCTAACTATAATTATAGATATGTAATGATTATATAATAAGAGTGTAGCCAATCAAATTTAAAATAAATAAATTATAATATTATTAAAAAGTAATAAAATTTAATTTGTATTGTTAAAATATGGACAATCTGTAATTAATTTTTGTCAAACAAAAATATTAAGGTGTAATATCATGCTTGCGACAGGTACAATAAGATTTACATTAGTCTAGCATATTTTTGTTACAAATTTATTTTCTATTTTATGTATCAAGTTCAAAGAGCCACACATCCATCACGTTGAAAACTTCATTTATACATTAGAAAGAAGATATTGAGCACATCATCACTCCTAGTCCACTAACAAGGAGTAATAATTCACTTTTTGACCTCATTCAAAAAGTGATGGACACTTTCTACCTCACAACACAGATTCATGAACCTACCAATATTCTAGAGTTGATCATTTCAAATAATATTAATTTGAGAAGGTTTTAATTTCCTCGTGTAATTACATGGGAATTTATATGAGACTCTAAAATCATCAAGACCTAGGGGTCTAGATTCACCAAATGTATAATGATATAATTCTTAAGGAATATCTTTGGTAGAGAGTGACATATAAGTTCATGCTGCTAAAAGATCTTAAAACGAGCTTTCTTGTTTCCATAAGTTTTCCTCACCTGTGAGTATAAGCCAAGGAGGAACTGGAGTCAAGGAGCCACAAATGATTGCAATCTCATTCATGGTATATGCATTATAATATTTGTTAGAAAATTATATATTATAGAGCAATGGAACACATAAAATATATGGAAACAAAAACACAAAAATAACATATAAAACAAGAGAGACACAAATATATGTGGTTCACCCAACTTGGGCTAAGTCCGCGGAAACAACCAGTCCTTCTTTTCTATTATCTAGTAAAATGAAGAGAGACAACCTAAAACAGAGACGTTGTAATATCATCTACTCTCTCACGCAGTCCCCCTTTCCATTTATTGCTTAGAATATACACACAATACACAACCGCAATACAATTTTGTTATACAACAGAGGGGTTGCCTTCTAGGGAAAAAACACTAAATTAAACATAACTTCTACCGTCAAATCATCTGCCTAATGAACAGGCTAGATTGACTACGAAATTGCAATATTTTACAAAGAAATTTTACATCTGTTTTTAGATTTGGGGGCACTTCCCCCTGGATCCCTCGCCAAGAGGGGCTCCAAAAGGTCATCGCTTCCCCCCCTGGACCCCCCTGATGATGATCAAACGATGGGCAGGCTTGCCACCCTATTAAGAATAGGGTTTCAACGTATCGATACATCTAAATAAAGAAGATAATCAGGCTCCACACCCAACAATATTATGATCCCACTCCACTAACCGCACTCCCCATCCCAACCCCAACATTTCCCATGAATTATTTTGATGCCAGTTATCTTGAGTAATCTAGTATTGATCTACTAGATCTCTAACTAAATTTTTTGTAGAAAATGTATATCTATGACATTTATTGTCTTTTGTGTGTAGGATATAAGTTCTTGGAGTGAAAACAAGATATTGAAGATCTAAACCATAATCTTCTATAGTAATACCAGTTAAGATGACCTACAAAATTTAAGGGTAAGGAACACCATCCATTTTCCCTCTTTCCCTTATATCTCAAAGAATCATAGAGATCAATCATATAGGAAGCATATGAATAGTATACAATATTTTGTCCTAGATCTTGTGTAGGTCTATGAGATCGTTAACCATAAAACAAGGGAATCTTCTTGAAAACACTTCCACCACTTAAATTTGTTCCAATAATATGCTTGATATGAGTTGAACATGTCACTTATAAGAATATGAATTGAAATTTAGTGAGAGAATAATAATCCTTCCTTATAGCCTCCCAATATAACTCAATTAACATTAACATCTTCATTTACTCGTAGATTATCGAACAATGATCCTTAGAATTTCTATATTCTAAATTTTCTTTAGAGAATTATGCTTATATTTTTTGGGAATGCTAAAGCTAGAAATTTTGGAATCTTCTACTTAAAGAATGTAGGCTTCTGTTAAACGTTAGGAAAAAAAAAATCTATGTGGATGAGCAAGATCTATATTTTTTTTCTTAAAAAAGGTAATCATCTGTATAAACTAATAAAATCTTTCAATTTTTAGCCTCATAAGGTAATTTGAAATAGTCTTCAACATATGTTCTTCTAATTGTGTTTGTGTGTGTGTCTGTAGGTTTTAACATTATTGTTGTTTCTTAAATTTTTTAAATCAAATGGTTATGTTAGAATAATTATGAAACTTCCAATCCTCGGAAGGGGTGAAGTGCATTGAAGAAAGGGGTTGAGGGGAAGGGTGGGGGTGGGATTACATCACCCCACTTGTCGAATGGTTTAGGGGGCATGGCATCCCACCCCTAGTGAGGCTTAGTTTCACATGAACTAGCAATCATCATGAAGGAAGTGGTACAAAGGAAATGTTGTTGGGAGGATAATAGAAAGCTAGCCAAGGAGTTTAATCATGTGATGAGAGTTATGGAAATAGTTGTAAGAATGTTGTTGTGTATAGGTAATGTTGTAGATATTGAATTTCATGGAATTAAGGGTCAAAATCCATTAAAAGGAGGTCAAATTAGGGAGGAAAGTATCTGCATGTGGTGGTTGGAGGTTGGTGGAGAGAGAAGTTTGGTTAACAAAGGAACTGCAATAACCCAACTACGGTTGTGTCTAGTGGAAGGGTGATAAAAAATGCAAGCCTAATAGGTCAGATACAATCAAAGTGGGACAAGCCTATGTTAATTAACAATCATTATCAAAGCCGAAGTCAATCTTGCACTCTAGTGGATTTTGAAATTGCTTAAGACAAATAGAAGGAACTATGGCTTTCCTCAGGAAAATTGGATAATATTTTGGTTTCTCAAGGTTTTAACTAAGTGGGACAACCTTTCGTAGCATCATTATTGGTGTGTGGTAGTTCCTCACCCTTCTCACTTGATTTTATGTTTGCTTTTCTATTTTTCTATGATGCATCTGGAATGGTGTCATCCTCTATTTCTAATTTCTGTTAATATTGGTAATAGTTGATTCCTTTTAGAATCCAAGTGAATCTTTTATGTTGGTAGTGCACTTTTTGGTGTAATATATTAGTTTTTTATTCTATTTTTCTATGGTCTCACTCGAAATTATGATATTTGTTGGGCTCAAGAAGGTTTAATTAGTTACCTAAAAAGGCTACCTCAACTTCAACCTCTCTCATTGTTCCTATGCGTATTATGTTTATGTGGTGAAGTGGTATTTCTCAGGAAAATTTCTAGTGGGTTGAATGCATCTAAGGTTGATGGGTTTTTTTGGTAGTGGCAGAGGGTAAGTTTCACTAGGTTTGGGGCTCTATCATTTCAAGATGGGTGGTTGTATGGTTCAATGAACTAACAAATAATGTTATGGATTTTTGTTTGGAGCTGGGTGGGACTAGTATGGAGGTGCAAGGAGATTGGGGGGAGGAAGATTGAATTTTGGGGGTGATATCCCCTATATTTGGTCAGTGTCAATATATTTTGCATTGCAGGAAATGGGGTATGTTTCTTTGGAGTGAGGTGTGTGGTTGGTAGTAGGTTGTTGGTGTTTAATGGGAGGAAGAATTATTCATTGTTAGGCCATGTGTAGGCTAGATAGTCATGCCATGTGAAAGGGCCCATGTTAGGGATGGAGCCACTTATTATCAGGATAGATCCCAATGAGGTAGCTCTCTATTGCATCACCATATAGCAATGTTCACTTCATGCTATTGAGAACTTACACCATACCATATTAGGGAAAATATTACATAGGAAAAAGGAGAAGCATCATCACATAAAACCTTCCTCTCTGATACTAAGGGGTTGATAGAATGGGAAGAATGGATTCCAGACATGGGGAATATAAGAGGTAGATCTCATTAGTAAATGCATATAGCAAACTTGTACTTGGAAATGAATTTTCTACTTGGAAGAATCATTCAGGACCACCATGAATCCTGACTGGACATTATCCGTTCATTACGCTACCTACACAATCACCTACGCACTCTTGATTATAAGATGGAATGAGTTGAGTGACACTTAGGAATTCCCTTGAATGGAGGGAATCCTCTACAAGGCCTATCAAACCCCATCCTGATAGTAGGCTTCGACTCAGACATTATGGCTTGACAACTTTTTGACCAAGTTTGTTTTTTTGTTTACGATGTGTCCTATGTATATGGCTACTCATGCATGTGTTTTAGCCGCAACTTCGATATTTTTGTAATGATGGGTTCCCAACAATCTAGTTCCTCACTCAGGAGAAACTTTTCCGATTATGATGAGGTCTCCCTTGTGAGAGATTGACCAAGAATATGTAATCCTTTTCATACACCTCATGTTATGGAATGTCACCTTACAATTTTTTTTATTAAACGTCCAATATATTACTTATCATATATAATCAAATATACATATCATGATAACTGTTTTGTATATTATTTATGCATAGATACTTATAACTATTTCAAAATAGCATGATATTTTACTTTAATTCAATAATATTTTTTTCAATAAGAATTCACTTTTAATAATATAATTGTTATTTAAACATAGTTATATTTAATTATTTTTAGTAAAAAATATATATTTTATTTAATAAAATATTATTTTGCATCAATAAAATGTTAATTTAGATGTAAATTACTCCTCAATATATATCGTCACTTTTAACCAATGGAAGATTTATGCACTTGAAATTTGAAAATATTTTATCATAAATTTAGTTGGCATCTTTTAATGGGGCAAGTAAATATTCTTTACTTTTGAATGCCCGAGGTGTGTGAAGATTTTGGGCATACATTATGTGTATTGAATATGTTTTTATTAAGATGAGTTTGACTCTGAATTGAGTGGTTCCTTATGGATGTGTTAGACATTGAAGTACTAATAATTTTAAAGAGAGGAATACCTTATAATGTCATTTCCATACACTACCTTATAATTGAACAAAATATGTGATTGTGAGAGGCCTAATCAAATTCAGCAAACCAATCACCCCAAATGAGTACAATATCCACGTGTCAATGTTGTGAGACATCTGCACATCACAAGGAAAAGAGGAGAAGAAGACAAATGTGATCAATTCATGTAATGAATTCGTATACGAAATCTATTCTATACAAAATCTCCTGGTGGATGAGTTCGTATCAAGGACGAGATCGTTTATCTTTGACAAAGTGAGACAAGGGTGACCAAAGGCTTAGTCCTAAGTTGACCCATTTTAGAATTTTAAATGGCTTTTCCACCTTTAAGGACACCTATTTTACACTTATGTAATTTTTTTCAAAGGCTCTTCTTATGCAAATTACAAATTTTAGGTGATCTATAGAACCGGCATGTAATTTTCAAAATGTTATATGATGTTCTTTTCGCTTGCCCCTTTACGTGGCTTAACAAATGTAAAATATCGATAACTTTGTTTAGTTCCCATTCTTCGTGATTTGCGTTTTCCAACATTGGTTTTTAATCTATATTATGTTAACATGATGTTACTTGCTACGAATGCAAGCATCAATCTATGCTTCTATAGTTATCTCTATATGATTGAACTTAGGGTATTAATAAAATATTTTAATTATAAGAAAATAGCAATGACTTAGAGTAGTGTGATGTGTGAAGAATTATCATACTAAGAATAGTATGAATTTTAAGGGTATATAAATTTAAAATCTTAGTTAAATTTTTAGGATTTGAATATGTTTAACAATAGGTAAATATTTTGAGGATATTATTCCATCACGTTAATATTTAGTTAGTATTTAGTTAGGATAAAATTTTAATTATATTTAAAATTTATATTTGGTTGTTATTACATTTGTAATTTAAAAATTGGTTTATTGGTAAATTTTCTCATTTTAAAATTATTGTATTTTTTGTTTGTTTGTTATGGAAGGTGGTAGTGATGATGTTCATTTAGATATAATTTGGTTTATTGAATTTTAAGAAAGATAAGGAATTATTTGGTTTCTTTAGATTTTTATTTTTTCAAAAAATTTAAGCAAAGTGTTCTTAAATCACCAAAAAATAAGAAAATTTAGATAACAAATATTTTGAAATTGCTATCTATTATCAGAGAAAGTGATTTTCATCATCAACCATATTGGAGGCACAAAGACAATAATTTTTTTTTATCCATGATGATTTGAGAATTTTGCAACACCCTATCTCACTATGGAGCTTGTGAGACTTCGTTGTTATTTTATCGATGTTGAATTTCTTCTTTATGCTATTAAAAACAAAGTGTTATTTTTAATAATTTAGATTAGAGTTCATCGCCTCTTTATAGCATCTTAATTTCATCTTATCCTCTAATTTTTTATCACACATAAATTTCTCCTTAAATTTAGATGTAATAATATTGTCAATATTAGTTTTTCTTTACAAAGTTCTTTGTTCTCCAATGATTCAACCAAGATTTACATCTTTATGCCATTATATGATGGAGCTACAAGTGGTTTTGAGTAGATTTTGAGACAATTCTAGTCAAGATTTACATTCTTCTTGTACATTAGGTGTCTAGTCATAACCATGCTCCCAATGTGGGAAAGAATCACGATGGTAAGATAGGATGTATTGTCTTTGATTTTTAAGATATAAGTTATAAAGAACTTTTGTATTTTCTCTCAATTTCTCCAATATCACATAATCATGTGACAACCCCGAACTTTATAAACATATAAAAAGAGTGAAAAGAGTCACAAAGAGGAGTTTCTTGTTGTCCTCTAGGTAAATATTTACTAATTTATAATTGTTTGCATGTCCATGTCAAGTTTTCCACCATTAATTTATCATTTTCACAATTCTAATGTCCTAATTAAGTTTGTGATGAAGACCAATTTTCAAATATTTTAATGGATCCACTTCTTACAAGCTACATTTTCATACATGAAATTAGTGGAATTGATATTCCATATTTAATGATCATAAATTTCATCTTTTAATGTTGATAGACATATCCCTAATAGAGGAGAAATCCTTGAGGATTTTTAGTTGCTTGTGAAACTTATAGAGAATTATCACCATAAAAATAAGAATAATATAGTCAGTGTAAATAAGAAGGATGATGACGACACTAGTTAGAGTTGGGACAACATAACTTTATTATTCATAAAAACCACATAACTTGTCAATTTAATGCCAAAAAGCATAAGGGACAGGGGACAATGTTTCTGAACTCTTATATTACAATTAATCTATTTTGACTAACCCTTATTATTCTTAACATGGAAATAATATTCTCATACAAAATTATCATACTTTCTCTCAACTCGAAAGGAACACTGAGTGCTTCTAACATATTCTAAAGGTTAGTTCGAGGTACTTTATAAATATTTTCTAAAACCATTGAAACAATATACAAATTTAGTTTTACTATTATGGCATTACTGGACATTGGATAAACCAATGCTCCCCGTGTGTTTCGCGACATGGACTAACTGAATCTCATGGATCTTTAACTCTCGCAATGCTATCGTTTACTAACACTTATAGTTTTTGGTTTAACGACAATTGTGATTCCCAACAAGTGGTATCGAAGCGTAGGTCATGAGTTACAGACACACTAATCTAAAGCTGAATGTTACTTTTGTTGTGCTAATTTCATCTTCAGAATTATAAATAAGTTGTTGATATTTTGCTTCATGTGCATAGGTTTCTTAACGTGTTTGTGAGTGTTAAAGAGGTAAATGTATTGAGTTTTATGTTAAATTCATGAGCATAATAACATTAAAACATAATGTTGAACATCAACAATAAAATGTACATTAAACCATCAAAATGATCCATTAACACAATTTTTTGATGAAGGAGTTCACCCCTCTTGGGCTACATCTCCTTGGTCCAGCTTCCATGGATTGGGTCTCTCTATTAGGTCAAAATGGAAAAAACGTGTTGTTTACAATCTTTTACTGCCCCTAAAACCTACTCCCACATGCTCATAATGTACAAATCATCTAAGATAGACTCTTTCAAAGCCAAAAATGGTTAAAATTTGCTCCATTTATGCTTTATTCAATTTTTCCCTAGGAATCTCCTCCAAAACTAGAGAGAACTCCAATTAGCGACGCTAATTTTGGAGTCTCGCCACAAATAGCAGACTGCACCAACTCCACCATCGAATTAAGAGCGAATTAATTAGGATAAGTGGGAGTTTAATTAGTTGAAAAGTTATGGTTAGCGCTAAACACACTCTTAACCAATTTTCATTAAACAAAAGGATTAGCACAAATTAACAAATATTAGGGCTAGTAAAACCCATTTTAAAACTAACTCCACCATTAGTCCTGGCCTCTGCTCCTCATCGTAGCACTGTGGTTCCATGGTGAGCATGCTGGCCTGCGAGTCCGACCCCCTCTGTACCCCTGCCAGTTCAACCATGTTAATTCAAATATATACCATACGGATAATATGTTAATTTCTTCGGCACGACATAATAGTATGTTATGTGGTTTGCGTAGGGAGGTCGTGGGGTCGACCCTGACCTTTTCCCATCCTCCAAAAATAATTTTGCCACACCATATTAATAATATTAGATGATACTCAACCACATTTCAGCCTTGGAGAGAGGAGAGGGGGGGGGGGGGGGCGCACGTGGCGGCCTTCATGCTTTCCATGTGTCCACTTCCATTTGGCTACTTCCAAATCTAATAAAAACGCGAATAATCACCCAACTCAGCCACCAACCATGAAGTGACACTTGGCATAGTGTCATTGGGTGAAATGAAGGAATATTCCCAGAATATTATTTTTTTGCTAACTAGGCTGCCATGTCATTAATCTGTCCGTTTTGTAAAAAAAATATTTGTTTAGGAAAATTACCAACAGGCTCTATCTTCCTCATACGCAGTCGGTTTTTTATGAAACAAATTGCATCGGATTCTTGGCGACGAGCACTTCATAGTTTTTCAGGTTCCGATTGATTCCGAGCAATTGAATTTTTGAGCTTAACACTAAGCACCAGATCATTCCTCCCCACTAGAAGCCTTTTGGACCCTAAAACCTCTTTGATTACTGAACATGTGGATGAGGGTACAATCTCCTCACCCTTCCAGTCTCAATCCACTAAAATTTTTCCATTTTCATCAACTTGAGATTTTCACAAAAAAAAGTCTTTTTCCTTGAACCTTGAGACCCTCTTTTGTTGTTGTAGATGCCTTCATGCTACAATTTCCCTAAATTTACAGAGAAAAAAATTTTTCTTGAAGAAACAAAATTTTTCCCACCTCAGTCGTTAATCAAAGGAAACTTGAAAATTTTCTCACCTCGAATATTCTTGTCATGATGATTCTTAGTTGATCTTTCTTTGTACGTGCTTCAACTTTTGACCAAGTATTTTTTCCATTGCCATGTCCCCTTTGGAAACCCAAAACAAGCATTTGTGGAACCTATGCCTTATTTTTCAAATTTATTTAACCTTTTCTCTCTCTTGCACCGACATCTTGTTCCCAATACTTCTAAACACTGATGTTGAGTGCTGCAAATATTTCACATCTTGTTTACCTCCTTTCAAAGGAAACTTGTTAGGGTCTTGAAACATATTATTACAAGCATAAGAAACTTCAATTAAATCAACTTGTTCATTCGATGCATATTTTTGAAAGGTCTCATTCAAAACATCTCTATGTTTGATCATTAACAAATTCAAGTTTTGACTTGCATTCACTATTTTCTTCATTTCTCCTGCATGTATAAGAGACAAAATTTTCTTATTCTTATGCACTCTAACTATGTACTCAATTCCATATTTAAACAAGTGAGACTTATTCTCATGGCGATGAAATACTGCTTTGCTATCATAAAGTTAAGAACTTCCCAAAACAATACCTGAAATATCAAGCGGTACTACATCAAGTTCAACTTCATCAAGAAATTTTGAATTGATTGCAAACCTTAGAATGCACCTCCTTGTTACCTACAAGTTTGCATTATTGCATATCCACCCTAAAGGATAAGGTCTTGGATTTCTAACAATTTCAATTTTTATCTCCTTAACTAAGTCTTTGGAAATAAAATTAGCTTGAGAACCAGTATCAAATAGTGTGTCTATCTTGGTATGTTTAGAAATGACTTTAATATGAAAGAGTTCAATTCTTGTATCTTCATCTTGAGTTACATTGGAACAAATTGAAGAACTAGTGCTTACTATGTTCTTACCTTTCAAACCCATTGTTTTAATCTTGGTATCATCTCTTGAATCGGAACCTAAGTCATGTTCAGTGATTGCAAAAAAATTTCTCTTCTCTTTGGCTTTCAGTTTGTTTGGCTTCAACTCTGGATGAAGTTGCCAACAATGGTCTTCATCATGGCCATTCTTTGAACAATGTTTACATGTGGGTTTCTATTTCTCTTTTTTGATAGAGATATTTATCTTTCCTCTTCCATTAAAATTTCCCTTTCCTTTAACATCATACTCAAAGAAACTGTCACTTTTCTCATCTACACCATGTTTCCCTCTTGCTTCTAGATGTGTGCCTTGAACACAAACCTGATCTAAGTTTGTGTGATTGAACATGAGAATAGTATGTCTAAGGTAACTATGCAAACCCCCAATATAATTTAACAAAGTTTCTTGAGAATACAAATTAATACCCAAAATACGAGCTCTTCTCCTAAATTCATGAGTATAATATTACACACTTTTCGTTTCAATTGTCTAAAATTCTGTGAGTCCATAATGGAATTTTGCATGTAAGCTAGAGGATATAGTTTCCTTTTAATAACAACAATAAAACTTGACCAAGGCATTGATATCTTACCGTTTTTTTTAATCTCTTCTTGAGTCCTTGCTTCCCACAATACAAGTGTTGATCCCTCCATCCTCAAGGAATCCAATTGAATATTTATGTCATCTTCTTCTTGAAGGTTATGAATTCTACAATAAACCTCCAAGTGATGAAACCAATTATCCAAATTTTCTCCATTCACTTCTCCATTATACACTAGAAGCTCAAATTTGACATCATGTTTGAGTAAGGGTGTTTTTCCTTTTGGGATTTTTGAGTGAGTATGGGTGGTTTTGGCTCTGGAAGTGGAAGATGATGCTAATGGTGATGATGAGGATGATGAATAAAATGGTTCAGATGGAGTGTGATTTCCTCCACTGCCATTTTAATCCTCATCTTCATCCATTTTTTCTTCTGAGGTTCCCTCTCCATGTGGAGACTTAGAATTCCCTTCAACCATCCTAGCGCTCCTCTCTTCAAAGAGGATCTTAACCCTTTTAGTTAGTTCATAGAAAAAATTATTGAATGGTTCCTCTTTTGAAATACCTTCAGTCTCTCCTACACCTGACATGATGGCTATGGATTCAAGCTCAACATCTGGTGCAACTTGTACCTCCTCAATAGAAGCTAGAGATAAAACTTGAGGTGCTTCAAGTGCAGATGGGAGTGAAAATTTGGGTGGATATGGTGGCATTGTGGCTCTCCTTCTTTTGGTCATAACCTCAGGACTATAAACCAACAGTTTCCCTTCTCCTCTCTGCAACTTTAACCTTGTAAGCATCACAAATTTGCAACCATTAAAATGCTACTTGCACAAAACTCGAGAAAATGAAGAAAATAACCTTTCAACCTTTGCTCTGATACCACCTTGATTTGAATCTGAATATCAATTTTGTTATGTTAATTTAATATTCAGTATTATAAATAAGTTTTTGATCTTTTGCTTCATGTGCATAGGTTTCTTGAGGTGTTTGTGAGTGTTAAACAACTAAATGTATTGAGTTTTATGTTAAATTCATGAGCATAATAACATTAAAACATAATTTTTAACAACAAAAATAAAATGTACAACAAACCATCAAAATGTTCCATTAACATAGTTTTTGGATGAAGGATTTCACCCCTCCTGGGCTATATCTCCTTGGTCCATCTTCCATGGCTTAGGCCTCTGTATTAGATAAAAATAGAAAAATGTGTTGTTTAAAATCCTCTACTACTCCTGAAACCTACTCCAACATGCTCAGAATGTCCAAATCATCTAGGATAGAGTCTTTCTAAGCCAAAAATCATTGAAAATTGCTTCAGTTATGCTTCATTCAATTTTCCCCAAGGAATCTCCTCCAAAACTGGAGAGAACTCTAGTTAGCACCGCTAATTTTGGAGTCCTGCCGTAAATAGCAGACTCCACTACCTCCACCGCTAAATTAAGAGCGGATTAATTAGGATAAGTGGGAGTTTAATTAGTTGATAAGCTATGGCTAGAGCTAAACACTCTCTTAACCAATCCACATTAAACAAAAGGATTAGTGAAAATTAACAAATATTAGCGTTAATAAAACCCATTTTAAACTAAGTACGCCATTAGTCCTGGCCCCCACCCCTGGTCGTAGCGTTGTGGTTCCATGGTGAGGGGGATGACCCCCTCCTTACCCTCATCCTTTCAACCATGTTAATTCAAATATATACCACAGGAATAATATGTTAAGTTCTTCGGCACGACATAATGGTATGTTATGTGGTTTGTGTGGGGGAGGTCATGGGGTTGACCTCTTCCTGTCCTCCAAAAATAAATTTTCCACACCATATTAATAAAATTCGACCATACTTAACCACATTTCGGCCTTGGAGGGGGGGAGGGGCACATAGTGGCCACCGGGCTTGCCACATTTCCTCTTCCCATTGGCTCCTTCCAAATCCAATAAAAACGTGAAAAATCACCTAACTCAGCCCCAACCATGAAGTGACACTTGGCATAGTGTCATTGGGTGAAATGAAGGAATATTCCCAAAATAATAAATTTATTTTAATTTATTTAATTTATTTATTTATTTATATTTATTTTATTTTATTTATTTATTTATTTTATTTTATTTTATTTATTTTTTATTTTTTTATTTTTTTTCTGACTAGGCTGCCATGTCACCAATCTTTCCTTTCTGTGAAATGTTTAGTTGTTTAAGAAAATGAACAACGGGCTCTATCTTCCTCATACGGAGTTAGTTTTTTATGAAATGAATTGCACTGGATTCCTGGAGACGAGAAGTTCGAAGTCGTTCAGGTTCGATTGATTCTAAGAACTTCCATTTTTTAGCTTAACATTGAGCACTTGATCACACACCTGACACTTGTTGGGAGGGGTGGGGAGAGAGATTGTTGGAAATTGGATAAACCAACACTCGTGTGTTTCGGGACATTGACTAACCACCTGTCATGGATCCTTATCTCTGGCGATGCGATCATTGAATAACACTTGCGATATTTGGTCTAACTACAATTGTGATTCCGAACAAGCCCTCCTTCACAATTATCTTAAGTGTAATAATGGAGTCCACAATTGAATAATAACTCCTAAATATGATATTACATTTATCTCTTTTTCCATAACTTTCTAGCCACAATTTCACCTTTAATATATAAATTTAATATAAAAATAACTCATTTTAAATTATTATTAATTTATTATAAATTTAAAAATATAACTTAATTATTTAATAAAATATTGAAAATTATTTTTAGTTTTCCATTTTCATAAATCTTTATTATTATGCCCTTCTACTCATGATACTAAAATTTTTTAAAACATTTACTTCTTATTCTCATTTTATGATTATTTTTTAAAATTTAAATATTTTATAGTTTTTATAATTATATTTAAATAATAGATATATTTGTTTAGTTGTGGCAAAATGGTGAGTACAAATGGACTCATTTCATTAAAAAAAAAATAGAAAAAAAAATCATATTTTCCATCACAACATTGAGTTAGATTATGCATATGTAAATAGGTGGAAAACCATCATCATTGACCAAGAGAGTTTACTTATCTTTTACATTTCCACTTTACTGTTTCCTCAAGCTCATTTTTATTTTTATTTTTTCATAAAAAAATTTATTGATTTCAAATTTCATTGAAAACCTGTGATATTAATATTTTGTCATTTTTAAATGTTAATTTGATATTATTATGCTTTATAAAAATATTAATACAAATTAATATTTTCACTTTTTCATTATTTATTCACAAATACACACTTTCATACCATCCATAAAGGGGTGGAAGGGGTGGATATATGTGATTGTGCTTCATTAGCACACCCTCACCTCTTGAAGAGGTGAAGTGAGGAGGTGAATTTGTACGTACACATTCTCAAATGTGAATATGTGCATGTGTGCACTATAATTTTATCGTCAGCAATCAATGTTCTAGATCTATTTAAAGTGGGAGGAAAAAGTCTATCACTAATTAATATGATGATTATGGGAAGGTTATGATTTTAAATTATATACTATGGAAAGGGAGGGTGTGTACAATAGTTTGCTTCTTAAAGTAAATTTTATAATGATAGGTAACAAAAAGAAAATTTAGAACCATAATGAGAAAGGATATAGATGGGGAAATGTTTTAATGCAAATAATACATTATAAACCACCTCTCTCACATAATTGTTAATTATATGATAGAGCTATCTAATATACG